>CAJNYU010004686.1:0-186959 GCA_905331475.1 Rotaria socialis | reverse complement strand
GCGTAAATTTATTTAATGGGAAAAAAATTGCCATCACCCCCCACCCCCCTCTAGAGGTTTTACTTAATTCGGAATATATATATATATGAAGTGTTTGCTTGTAGAAATTCTAGGCTACAAAGTAAGCTATGATCTAGAACTATGCCCCAACATGCATACAAAAGAGTAGTTTTTAGGCTATTAACAAGCTTTTATACTTTTTTAATATTTGTTTGAGGTTCATCAGGCATCGGAATATGAATAACATTGAAATTATCCATAATGGTTTGTTCTAATCCTAAATCACATACGTTTAATATATGTTCTAAATAGATAAAAAAAATGTTGTGAATAAGGAACTTCATGAGAGAAACATCATACTAATTTTAAATCGTTCAAGTAAAACTCGATTCGATGCATGTTGCAGATTTCCGAGAAAAAGAAAATCATCAAGTACAAGCGATGGCTCAGCAGTTCGGCCAAACCGATAATATTTATCAAATGCTAAACTACGTTCATGTTCAAGAATTTTCATTTGTTCACGTTCTCCATCAGTCATAACCAATGAATGATCGTCGTCGGTTACAGTTTTTTGAGTATAAAGTGTTAACATTTTTACAATTATACAAGGAATAATTGTAAATATGATCTAAAATTATTTATAATATAGAAGAGTTTAATAATCAAGGGAATCATCAGTATTTGTATCGAACAATAGAGAAGGTTTTTATGTTTCAGAGATGAAAGATACGATCAGTTTTACTCTAAGAAAGTCTGCTGGTAGGTAAAATAATAATTTAAACAAACCAAAAAGATTTTGAAATAAAGAATATATCTAGTTTACGGTTAGATTCAGTGCGGAGACTTATTTTATTATAGCTAGTCTATGTACTAGCAGCAATTACTCAATAAAGCATTAGCAAAAATTAATACCCAGCAACGAAAAGATTATTTTCCTACAAAACAGACTTTTCGTTCTATCATTATCAACAAAAATAAAATTTATCTGATAACGAACTTCACAATCTCTTGTATTGTGTTTTCGAAATTAGATAACAAGCTAAACTTGTTATGAGAACGCTGGTTAGAGCATTACCCATTTCTTTATGCCTGTAATGTGGAGTTTTGTTGTTAGTTTGAATGTTTAACGATGGCAGACTCTAGTTGCTATGGTCTGTAATGAATAGATCTTGCTTTTTTCCGTATAGCCTATAGTCAAAAAAAGAAAAAAATCGCAGCCTATTTATTCTAGCTTCTAATTAGCACAACTTAAACTCATTAATGTCTGTAATGGGGAGGGGGAACCGCAAAGATTTCGCTATTAAACTTACACTCACCATTTTCTAGGAAAACATATGCGAGTTTCACAAAAAGTTATCCGATTCAATCGATACTCACTAGATTTCTATTGATAAATTATGTTATGCGCAAAGGAAATTTTCCTTGAGTATTTGTTTTAAATTTCATATGTAAAAAACAGAAAAGGTGACTCACATAATCGCACAATGTCCGACAGAGATATCTCTGCGATGATTCACTAGAATTTTTATTGTTTTTCATCGTGTGTCTATCTTGAATTTGTACAGTAATCATTGAGAAAAACAAAATGAAAAATCAGTTGTTTTCAAATGCGGTTACATGCAATTCAATATTTACTAGTGACACAATCAGAAGAAAAATGACTGGGGAGAACTTAATTGTTCTTACTCGTACGAAGCTTTGGTCATGTTCTGGAAGAGTAGAATAAATTGTCTTTGCAAATTTGTAATAGAATGAATTTTTTAGCGCATCCAATTTAGAAAACATTTCTAAGTCTTTTGCAATGTTAATAAGAGCTGAAAAAGTGTTTGTTAAAATAATATTTCTGCTTTAATCTATGAAGTAAAACTTTCTTGGCAAACTATTTCTTATAAAAATACTTCTCTTCAATATAAAAATAAGTTCTCTATAAAACAAAACAAAACATTTCGGTCGCACCCCCAATAAATATTTTAACTAAATAATATAGAAAAAAATGTTATTTCCTATAGCTATTTCGTTGCATGGCATTCGAACTCATCATTAAAAAACCTGCTACGAACAGTAAAAGATTTTAATTATAAAAATTCTCTTTCGGAACGATAATGATAACTCCCTACCGTAACTGTTAATAATCAAACTTACCCAATAGTATCGCGACATGAACAAACTCCACAAATCATTCCATAACATGACAATCGATTACGTCAACGAAGCACAATGAATGACACATACACATCCTTCCATAATGATTCATTCATGCATTTTCCAAAGTGCATTGGTCAAAATTTCGACCAATCAAAACATATCTATCAATACGTTTCAAAAAAAAAAAATTCTTTTAAAAGAAACGATTCGTAATAATTTAATATTTATTTTGTCATATCAATTCTTTTCTTTGCATTTATTTCAATTCTTCATCTAGAATAAGTGAAACCGATAGAGGTACACGAAATGGAACAATGGTACCTACTTGACAGAATTTATTAACAGCAAATCAATCAATCTCGTATTTATATAAAAAAATAATTTTCTTTCCTATCAAATGTTTATCCTAAGTAAATTCATTCATAAATAAAATATCATGTACGGAAAAAATAAGACTATCAATGCTCCATCTGATATTCACGCAAAAGAAAAGTTCGTATATAATTTGTACTGAAAAAAGATATATGTTTTTCCTTTTTCATAGACTAAATCTCTACGTTTATGAGTATTTATATCATATCGGTGCCGCAAAAGCTGCTCAGGGTTTTTGTGCGGATGTAAGTCAGATATTTTTATTTCTAATGTTTTTTTTTTATGTTGCTATCATATGCTTAGATGAAATGGGAACCGAATAAAATGTCACTTGGTGAACCACCCGGATTTTTGCTTAGTTGGTGGTGGTAAGAACAATACTTTCATTTCGAATAATCAATTGTAATTGAAATCAAATTTTATGTTAGTGTATTTTGGGATTTATATAGTGCTGCACCTGAACGTCGTGATCAACATCCACATTCTGAAGAAGCCAAAGCTTTTCATGATTATGTAAGGAATTTCTGTATTAAACTCAACAGAAAAAGAACTAATTTGATTTTTTTCAGGGATTTATAAATTCAAATGGCATGCCTCCTCAAGTATAGAACTAGATCTTTTTGTGAAAAGTTTCTTGAAATTGAAGAATCGTTTCTTTCTTTCCTCTAGCAAAATCCGAATCCGAGTGGTCCACCACCAATGCCAATGGGTGTTCCTGAAGGAATGCATAATCCAAACGTACCATTTTTTCCCGTAAGATAAATTTTGTAATCGTAATTTTTTTGAATATTATTATTGTATAGCCATCGGGACAACATATGATGAATCAGGTAGAACAGGTTACTAAGATTTGACTTTAAATAACAATTATTTTAGTATCCCCGTTATCCAAATGCTCCACCACGTTCACTTATTCGTATGCCACAGCAATCAGATTATCCCGTAAATACACAAACTACTCAATTAAATTTTTATTTATTCATTTTCATTGCTTAGGGTGGACCCGGTATGCCACCACAAATGGATAGCGGTCGAAATGGTAATTAGTTTTGCTTAAAAAAATTTAAATCAAAAGCTAAATGGATTTGCTGTTAATAGGTATGCGAATGACATCTCCGGGTGCTAGAATGCCATCGAATCCCATGGGCCATCCAGGTCCTGGTGGACAATTACCAAATACTTATCGACCTCAAGTCATGTCACCATCGATCAATCAACCTGGACCAAGAATGCACATTACTAATTCACCAGGAGTAAATTCATTTTTTAGTAATTATTGCTTTTCATATTTATAAAATAAATTTAGGTTGGCTATTCATCATCGTCACCTATCCCTTATGGAGTATGTACCGATTATCTATTATGTGAATAAAAAGCGATACTATGATCATTATTATTTTAGACTCCCTGTCCGACAGGTCATGCACCGACAACACCAACTATGATGCCGAGCCCACAAGGTTTGTATAGGAAAGAATATATACTAGTATTTTTTACAATTATCTTCTATTTAGATCCAAATAATCCAGAAATGCAACCATATACTATGAGAAATATGCCTCCTGGAATGGGCCATGGACCAAATCCTATGGTAGTATTACGTTATATAAACTTTAATAACTCACTTGTTTTGCCAGAGACAATGTAAAAAGAGTATTGAACGTGTTTCTAAACTAAACTCGAGTCAATAGTCTCTCATTTCAAAATGATGCTTACGATTCGATGATATTATCTTTTAGTTTCTATTATGCATACCCTATTATTCTATTCCTCAGCTTCTCATACTATATAAAGTATTTTTTTAAATATTTCTCTAAACAACTACGAAGAAATATGTGCGAAAGTGAATAGAATAAAAATGATATTTCTGTAATAAGCACGCTTATCTACTTCATCTTTCGCATTTTAATTCCATGGGGATTGCGCTAATAGCTTTTTCTTATTTTGTAGTATCACGATCCACATCTATCTCATATTCCACCTGATATGACACATCATGGTTAGTTAACTATTTTATAAATAGAAATTTTTTTGAACAAGATGTTTTAGGTGATTATGATCAACAAATGAAACAATCACCTAATCAACAACAGCAGCAGCAGCAGCAACAACAACAACAACAACAATCTCAACCACCGCTACCACCTGATGCCACAAATTATAATTATTCAGAAGATCCAAGCAATGATACAAACGCTATACTGAAACTAAAAGAATCGATGCAAGAAGAAGTTAAGAAATTTGATAAAACACCGAATAGTTCACATAATGATGATTATAATCATTTTGGTTCAATTGGTTAAATTTCAAATCCGCACACACATATACATTTTCTGATAAGAAAAATCTCATTTCGTTTATTTAGTTTCTATTTGTTCGGTTCTCTTCGGTTGTTTTTTTAGTTTGAAACTATTTTGTGTGCACGTCTCTATTTGTTCTCTTCTTTTTTTACTATGTAGAAATATTCTTCATGTGTGTGTGTGCGGGCAATAACAGTGATACTGAAACAAGAAGAAGAAGGAGAATTTCGTCGTTTTTTCCCCAATTTCCATGAAAAACAAAGAGAAAATAATTATAGACGACGAATCTTCCAAAGAAGTCAACAACATTTTTGCTTTAAAATTTAATAGCAGAAAGATTAATGAAAGAAAATGCATCTTTTTATGTGCGTGTCTTTTTCTCTGTATGATGTACATTTGTTTCTCTATGTATGTGTATGTATAAGCGAATTTGTCTTCTATATATCCTTAAATATACATATTTCAAGCAAAAAAAAATATTCTTGTTATTTAATGAAATAGAAGTTGAAAAATGAAATATTGATCTGTTGAAAACACAACGGAAATTTCTTACTATGGTTCTTTAAATACACTTTGAGGTATAGAGTAGAATCTTGCAGGACAAAATCTTTGTTTTATATCTCGATCCCTACTTTGTTTTTTATTGAGTGCATTCCTGTTAAATCTGATATGTTGCCAATGACTTGATATTTTTTTTAATCTCAACTTGAAGAAAATTCATTTGCACAAGTTTCATCGACGAATATCATTTTGTTTTTTCATGTCCGAATAACGCTCATAATTAACTAATATTGTCTTGTTTAAGATTTTTCGATGATTATGACTACTCGAAGACAAAAATGATCCTTTCAATATCGACACGATCATGAAAAAATCATAGAACTTGTGTTTTACTGTCATTCTCTTCAGATGTGTTGACAGCTGCAAGCAAGTATTTTCATGCCACACGATCAACAACTTTGATACGAAACAAATATATATTGCTTGCATATCAAAAAAAGCAATTATAAAGATATCAGTTGGCAGATAAATAATTTTTTTTCTCGTTTTCCTGTCAAATAGTGCACGCCGTAGAATATTATGCTACGCATCACTTAATTTGTTTTCGATTAAATATTGAGATTTTGAGGACGCTTACTATAATTGAATGAATCATCAGAATGACATCGTCCGAAAAGAAATTTTTATTCATCTTGTTAAGGTCGTGGATTAAAGGATTGCACTTTATTGAGAATCAAATTGAAAAAGGTATGAAAATTGACTATATTTACTTTTTTAGATCATGAATGAAAAATTAGATCAACAATATTTCGACGTGAAGTTTGATTTTCATGAAAGCAAATATGAACCCATAAAAAATATTGGTATCGTGTTTTGAGATTTCTTTTTTGTTTCTTTAATTATGAGTATGATATTTTGTTGTGCATAGGTAATGGTGCATATGGTGTAGTATGTCTTGCACATCATCGTAAAATCGGGACCAGCGTAGCCATTAAAAAGATAGCTGATGTTTTCGATCACTTTATTATCGGGATGAGAACGTATCGTGAAATAAAAATTCTTCGTCATCTTGTTAACCATGAAAATATTATAACAATTCGAGACGTTTTTCTTGATTCAAATAATCAAAAACATGTTTACATTGTATTTGATTATATGGATACTGATTTAAAGCGGGTACTTGAATCGAATCAAACGTTAACGAATGATCATATTAAATATTTTTCTTATCAAATGTTAAATGGTCTAGCTTTCATTCATCAATCGGGAATTGTGAGTTAAACAAATCATTGATAGAGACATTGTTTTGAATATTTAGATTCATCGCGATCTCAAACCGTCAAATATTCTTCTTAATCAATCATGTAATCTCAAAATAGCTGATTTTGGTAAGAAAATTTAAACAACATACTTCGAGGGAAAACTTTTTTTTTCTAAAAAAAAGGCATGGCTCGACAATATCGTGATCATGATCAAACACAATATGTCGTAACACGTTGGTATCGAGCACCGGAAGTTATTCTTGGTTATACGGAATATTCTCAGGCGATTGATTTATGGTCGATGGGTTGTATTTTAGCTGAAATGTTTGGACGAAAACCAATATTTTCTGGTAGAAATTCTAATTTTTATTTTTCTATAAATGTGATAAATATTCAATCAACATATAGGTACGAATACTATTGCACAAATTCAATTAATTTTTATAATTCTTGGTACACCATCAAAAGCTTATTTAACTTCACTTCGTAGTGATTGTTTTCGGCGATTAATTTTAAGTAAATATTATAAAGAGCAATGAAAAAACAGGAGTGCGCTTCTATTTTACATTAGGTGTTGGTAATCGTCAACCAGCTAATTTTAAAGCTCTTTATCCGAGTGCAACCGATGATGGCATTGATTTATTGCGTCAGTTATTAGTTATCGATCCTGAACAACGAATACGTGCAACGGCAGCACTAAAACATAATTTTGTTAACGAATTTCTAATCAAATTAGATGACAATGATGATTGTATGATAGACAATGATGTCGAAAAATTTGATTTTGGTTTTGAAAGTGAAGTAAATTTGAAGCATTTCCATTGGTAGTTTTTTTTCTGAAAAACGCGCTACTTATTGTTTAGAAATGGACATTAAATCAATTACAAAATGCAATTCGTGAAGAGATCGACCATTTTTCATTTCGGCCAATCAAGCAAAATTACGATGAAACTTCAACAGCGGACCATGATCAGTTTTTTCCTCATAACCAACCGATGGAAAATCATCATCGAGTTGTAATTGTTGATTCAAAATCACCATCACCAACAACATCATCATCGTCATCATCGACAGCAGTAGTCACAACAGCAACATCAAAACTTGAAATCGATACCACACGTCCGCTTGAAAAGAAACGTAAGCATCGACGTATGTTGAGTTTACGTAATCATTACAATATATCATTGCGAACTTTTTATAGGACGAAAAAATGGCCATCATCATCATCATCATCATCATCATCATCATCATCATCATAACCATCATCATTCGAAACGTTCTTGCGCAATGATTTATAACGATGAACAAGATGACAGCGGTGATACAAATGACGAAGAAGCTGTTCAACTTTCCTAAACAATTTTTATATTTTCTTGTGTTTTTAATTATTTTTCTAATGTGCGATAAATTTCCAGCAAGCTGTTCTTTCCAGTATTTATAAATAATTTTTTTATTTATTTATTTAAATAACCTAAGGCGGTATACACAAACACTTGAAATGTGCGTATGCCTATTCTTATCTCTAAGTATTCTTCTTACATTACGGTAGTTTTCGACAAGTGCAAGCAGAGAGAACACAAAAAAAATAGAAGAAATAGTGAGTAAATGAGTTTGTGCGTTTTCTATTTAGAGACGAATGATATAAACGATATTATACAATGGCACGGTCAATAATTCCTCAAACAATGATTGGCGTACGAACACCGATTGATGATACTCTTCCATTAACTTGCGTTATTGAAAGTTCGCAACTTATTGAAGGACATGGAGTAATGAGAAAACTTAAATTGCCTTCGATTGTTGATGTTTATCGTCAAATATGTTTTCCTCTAGGAATATACTATTCGAGTTGGCCGTGTTTCAAATGATCCATCAGGTTCATGGCTTGTTACAAAACGCTTTAGAGAGTTTGATGATCTTAATAATATGCTAAAAGAATACGGTTTCGATATCGAATTTCCAAAGAAAAAACTTCTCGGTAGAACTGATCGAACGTTTATGGCTGAAAGACAGAAAGGCCTTCAAGTATGCAATGAAAATAAGTTGTTTCTGTTATATCATCGACTATTTTTGTTTTAGGTATATCTCGATGCACTTGTTCAACAATTAGAACTTTGTAATTCATTAACAATTCAACGTTTTCTTGATCCAGAAAATCATATGATGAATTATTCAGGTATTTTCTATAGAATATTTATGTATTCGATAGATATTAAACGATCGCCTTTTGTTTTAGAATTAGCATTACAATGTGTATCCATGTTTATTCGTTCGACGAATAATATCTATCAAATTGTTGAACAACTTCCAGATTTTGGTAGGATGTTTTATCTCATGTTTGTCATAAACTTGCTTTACATTGTTATAGGATGGCGATACAATAAAAGTTATTTCTTAGCAACCAAAACTGGAGCACCGAAAGATGAACGTTATCTTTTATCTTGGGTATGAAGTTGAATTTTCTTGATGCTTAATTTTGATAGTTGATTTTAGTGTCATTATGGATTAGATAAAGCATTTGGAGAAAAAGATATTGCTAATTGTTTGAAATTATTAAAATCTATTGCGGTGAGTTTTCGTTTATTCTAAATAAATATATCCCGAGATTTGAATCACAACGTTTGCAATCGACACAGGAGAATTTTTTCGACTTTTGCATTCATTCATCTGGGGAAAGTGAAATTAAAATTAAACTGTTCTTTATATCGTAGCATCCACTCATAGTTCCAATAGATGAAATCTATGCCAATGAAACCGGTACACTTACTGTTTGTCGATTCTATACTAAAGGTTCATTAAAAGATTACATTCATCAGGTATGGAGAAAAAACATTTGTTTTGGTTTCTTGTTTATTAGAAATATAAATTATAGACAAAACCAACGAATAGTGCCTATTGGAAACGTTATGGCCGAAAATCGTTATCTCGTGTATGTGATTTAAATCAAATAAAAAATTTTGGCCGTCAAATATTAGAAGCATTAAATTTCATTTACGACAATGGTCTTGTCTATGGACATTTACATTCAGGAAATATTCTCTTCGATCTCGATCAAGCTTTACCAATAAAACTACTCGATATAGCCACTGGAATTGCAGGTGTTTCATCGAAATATCGTTGTTATATGTCGAATCTTAAACAAATACGTGTAAGTAGTAATGAAAAAAATTATCAATGAAATCTTACTTCTAAATACAGACACTCGAGCATTGTGATATTTATGGGTTTGGACGAATTCTTTATGAATTATCAACAGGTGAAGAATGTCCAACAAGTGCTTGTATGGAATTTCCAAACACAGTACCGGTCCCTGTTCAACATATTCTCTTAAAAATTCTTACAACAACAGGAGAATTGCCAACAATCCTAGAGCTTTTGGATGATCCGTAAATATATAATTGAAAATTAATTTTCTATTATTATTTTGTTTTTCTAAAGGTTTTTTCAAACATCGATATCAAATAATATCGAACGATTTCAATTGAAATTAAGTCCAAAAGCAAAAGAAGCATTTGAACAAATTGCTCGAGCTACTCAAGTTCGACTAGAGGGCGATCAAGCAAAAGTAAAGTTCATTTTGTTTTTCGAATCTGACTTGATTTTCTTTACTTAGATTAAAAATGTACAACGTCGTATGAAACTTACTAATCATCTCATGTCGGATGAAGAAAAACTTAAACGACGCAAAGAAAGACAAGTTTGTTCTATTGTTTCTAATGTGAGAAAATGAAATTTATCATTTCTATTTCAGGCTAAAGCACTTGGTCAAAATGCAGATCCTAATGCGAATTCACAGGGCGCATCAAGTATGTTTTATTCCTGCTTTTTTCATACTTCGAGATTTTTTGAACTCCGATATGATGAGATAGAATAGCCGTAGGATTTTTCTTAAGCTGCTAATGTAGATTTAATCAAAATTTCATTCCATTTGTAATTCTAGAAAATCTACAACGTTCAATCAGTGTTGATCCTTTGCAATTATCTACACAGAACACTACGACAAGAAGACCTTTGACCACATATGCAAGTGTTGATGTACCGAGCATTTCACAAGCATCATCGACAGTTGCGCCCACGTCACTACCGCCTCCTCCTCCGCCACCGCCACCGCCACCGCCACCACCGGCTTCGTCCGTAGCATCTCCACCACCTCCAGTTGCTGAAGGTGATCGAACACAGTTATTGAATTCAATTTCAGATTTTAGCCTTGCTAAACTAAAGAAAGCTAAAACTAATGATCGAAGTGCACCAAAATTCAAGTAAACAAATCTAGAACGTTTTTTTTTGTATTCTCTTAGTTTCTTTTTATTATGAAAAGTCATTTCTATATAGTTGATGACGAAAACATATGCCTTTCTGAATATTGCATTTTTCATACGATATCATTGTCTGTGATATCCTTACCATTCTAAACATAAGTTGTTCCATAAAAATATTGTGACGTGTTACTTACAATTATTTTTGAGGGCGCGGATGGTTCTATTGATAGTATAACTGTGATGGTCTGGGGGTCGGATTCGCCCTACACTTCCTATAAAAAATGAAGAAAAGTAGAACATTGCTAAAAAACGCTTTTTATTCAGTAAAATTTTCGTTTTTTTTAACAAATCCATTCGATAATTATTGATTCTTTTATATTCTTCGAATATTTTATAGGGACTCTATTTTAAATACAATTCCTTTTCACACACTATCAAATGGACTAAATGAAAATAGTCTTTATAAATGTTTGTCTGTTTCTTAACAGCTTTTATTGCTGTCTATTACATGCACGTACATAAATGGTTTTGTCCGAGCGTAACGCCTTGGCGTTTTTGGCACACTTTGGCTTTCATTATTTCGAAAACCGAGAGTTAGAAAGTCTGTTAGAGTCTGCATTATCTTTAACTAAAACAGTTAACATGAAATTTTGCATTTAATGATCTGTTATTGATGTCTTTTGAAAAATTTTCTTGATTAAAAATCTAGAAAATCCTTTTTTGAAAGCTTGAAACTCCGCTTGGATGTAAGTGGATACAAGTGTAAATGTAGTACGAGCCATTGCTCACACCTGCACTCTCAAGGCCATGTAAGAGGTTAATGCGTGCGCCCTTCATATGTAAATCTTACTCATATCCTGTCATATGCAGACCAGAGTTGGAACCGGTTCGACCGGGCCAGACCGGTCGAAAGTTGTTTTTTTTTTATAGATCTGTCATTTTTTCCTTGCAAAAGCTATTAATAACAATTTGTCATGCTTTTATCAAAGTAACGGTTGAATTTCATGAAAAAAAATGTTTCATTGTTGAAAAATCAAGTGAAAGCTTTATTTCCTATGTCTAATTTATTTCATAACATTATTTTTAAAGATTGAATCTAATTTGAAAGATTATTCGGCGAGAAATGCTAGGCCTTTTCCGAACTATCAAGTACTACAAAGAAATTTCGCCTGCCATTCATTTTTTATGTAAAAAACATATTGTAAACTTGCCGGTTTTCAGCGGTTTAGAAAATGTTTTGGACCGGCGGACCGGACCGGTTTAAAGTTTAGACCGGTTTCAACTCTGATGCAGACTGTGAATAGAGCGCTACGGTAAGGATTTTGCGTCTGTCTTAGCGATGACAATTCTTGCTGGACAACAAACTGACTTGTATTCAATCAAAGTATTATATTCAAAGCCATATTTAAACGCGAACATTCATCACTATTTCCATGACTCCAGTTTGCACTCTTCTAAAATAAATTTTACAACAAGAACGAATTCACTCTTGCTTTTTCTATCGGGAGGAGGAGAGATCTCAATCTATGTGAACCACTTCCGAACCAATGTATTGTTAAGCCATACAAGATTTAATAAGAAAAACAAATTGAATTTTCACACATGAATATTTAATTCACTTACAAACAAAATACGGTACGAGACACAAGATACAAAAATGGTCTGTTGATTAGTTCTTAGTTTTTTATTCGAAGATAATATAGTGTTATGCTTTCGTTCAGACTAATGATAATCCGGATAGCATCTTCGCATCTTACTTCGCACCACAAAAATCTATTAAATTAAACGGAAGTACCAGCAATTTTCAGAAAAAAACTAACGCTTTTTCAATTGGGCCTGCACGTACTGATCTCAACAGAGTATCTCCTGTGCAGCAAAGTACTTGGACATGTCAATCAGCGACTGTAAGTAAACAGGCTGATCAAGCATCTGGCTTGTCACAAAAATCTACTTCACCAGCAAATGCTTGGTCATGGCAATCGATAAAAACTGATGCATGGTCAGAAGATGATCGATCAAATATGAGATTGTATAGAAAATCTTTATCATCAAGTAAAACAACATGCTTTTCCAGGTGCACTAATCGATAGTCTTTTTTACAAAAAAGATAGGGATTGTCATTGTACTTCTTTTTTTAGAGGTTGTATTGCTGATCTGTGTTCACCACCACAAACATCTTGTTATGTTGGTTTGGTAATAGGCTGTTTAGTTGTTGGTGTTGCTTTAGCTGTTATTGTAACCATGTGGTTATATACAGGTAGGCGGATAAACTTTTTCATATTATTTTACTAGAAAAAATACACAGAATAATCGTACTATGATAAAGCATCGATTTTAATACTTCTGTTTTTGAATACTGCAATATTCTCATACACGATTTCGATTCAATCTTACAGTTGAAACTACTACAGTTTCATTGACAGCGAAACAATCATAATCAGCAAACTAATGAATGCAGAACAACATTTCATCAAGATGCAGTTCTATAATTTACTCAATAACACATTTTCAATTATAGGATCGAATAGTACCACTACCACTACTAGTACCTCTACAACAACAAGTACGAGCACCACTACAACATCAACTACAACTACAACGACAATGCAAATATCAGCTGTTGCTGTTAGTAGTCTAGCAGCATACTGTGGTTGTGCAGGATTCACCTTATCACTAACGAATATGTCATTTAGTACGAATGGTACTACCTATCAATGGCAATCATCACCATCCGGTCAGAATATCTGGTCGAATGCTAGTTCAGTTAGTTCTTCTTCGTCGTTGGCTAAGACGAGTCAAGGTAATTCAACAGATTATCAGTGTCAAATCTTTGTTGTTAGTCCATCAATAACGACTTGTATATCGACTGTTGTCACTGTCTTAACCACCACTTATACTGCATATTGTCAAACGAAATCTGTCAATTGTAATTGTTGTGGCGACAATCTCAATAACTTTATATTTATTGGTGAATCAGGCACACAAATCGAAGATATAAATACGGGTTGCGCACCGAACAGCTATGATGATCGAACTCTAGAATCTGTTACTCTGTATCTAGGCACAAATTATACATTCGAAGCATCAACTCAGTATTCTGGTTCTGAAAAACTAGCGATTTGGATTGATTTCAATGATAACTTTCAATTTGAATCATCGGAACAAGTAGCTTATTATCCAACGATCGGTATCGGTAATACAACCATTAAAATGACGATTCCGTCAAGTATTTCAGGAGGTGTAACAGGCAATCATCGAATGCGAGCTACACTAGCCTTTGGAGCTGTTCCCAATGCATGTGGCTCAGCTAGTGCATATGGTGAAACGCACGATTATACTGTGAATATTGTAGCAAACGGAGGCTAAGGTAACATATGCCATAAAATAGTAGTCAACAGTTTTTTTTATTAGTGAAAACTCGATCGAAACGACTAAAATCAATGTTTTGTTGCACGATTCATACCATTTTAAAGTCTGTAGTAGGTTTGCTATTGATGATAGTTCTCTATGGCCATCTATTTGTTTATTCAAATATAATTATACAATCTGAAACTGAGTGGCACATGCTAAGTTTAAAATCTCACCCAAAAGATACATGCCTCACTTTTTCACGATACGAAGTCACACGGTTATTTTTCACACAACCTTCTTTGGAAACCGATTAGGAGTAATACTTTATATTCTTCTCAAACAATCGAAAGACATAGTGAATGATTCAGAATCATCAAAACTATTCGACATATTTTCTCTTGAAACATTTTTTTTTGATTTTTAGACTAAAAAAACATGGGTAACAATGATTCAATTTAGAAATCTGCATGGACACGATTTGAACTTACCTTTTTTGATCTTTCATACGTTTTTCATGTAAAGAAATGACAGTGTGTAACATATTCCTTGTATGCTTTGCTTTTTTTATTACATAGTAACTTTAGTTTTTATTTCTTTTTACACACGATACACGACAGTCATAACATTTGTTATGAACCGATTTCTTGATGCTTAGCAGTTGTTGTATGTTGTATCGCAACTCACAAACATTTCACTTTTCACCATGGTTAATCCGACGCTACAAAACACATCAGTTTGGAATTTTAAAATATTGTACTATGTGAACGAATTTGACATTTTAAATAGAAGTTGTTCTTAATAATTATTCTCTTGGTATTATCTTTCATCGTTGTCAAGCAGGCTTGTTCTTTTTTTCAGCAGATATTAATCGGTTTACGAGAATTCTTGATTCAACTAGTTGTTATACCGACATCCAATGCTCAAAGTCATATATTCTCACAATAATTAGAGGTAGAATAGTCAAGATAAAAGTAGTCCAAATATATCAGACGGTATTGATTCATATAAAAAAATGGGAGACATGTACATTGTTAAAGAAAGCTTGGATTTCATAGTCAGCCAATTAATTTTCTTCGTCTTTATGTACACAATGACGAAAAAGGTATGGATCAAACAGCGGAAGTGCGCATATATGCAAAACGACTTTGTTGTTTTGCTTCGAGCAATTTTGTGCGTATCGTGTGTATACAAAAACATTGCGTTGCTCGCATACTTTTCTTGTTAAAAATAAAAGAAACAGAAACGCTAGGTAGTCGTAACATGAAAGTGCATCCAACCACCGATGACGACGATCTCACTTGCCCAATTACACTCCAGGTTCTATATAATCCTCTGCGTGCTACTGGTAGATGTATATATGAAACAAAAGTTATCACTCGATGAGCCAAACAGCATGGTACAAGTTCATTTACTCGGCAACTTTTGCGGGTTGAAGATCTAAGATCCGATGATATTTTGAAACAACATTCTGCTAGTTACCAAGCTCAGTCCAGTCGAGTGAAATTACCACCAATTCAATGGCAAATGACAGTCAATCGCACTACTAGTAACCCAGCAAGTACACTAATGCAAACCACAATAAGATCTGAACAATCGAATCAAGAAAATCAAGAATCGACGAATTCCTCTCATAAAGCTACTTGTAATTGTTCTAGTGATTGCTTTGGAATTAGTTTGTGGCCTTGGAAATGATCTTAGCCGTGAAAGAGGTTCGTGTTTGTGAGAGTTATCATCCATGACAATCTCTTTTTACCACTACATACAAATGGAATAAGACAATAAAGTGAAGCCTATTGAATATATTCTACGTGTAAATATCTCAATATGTACGTCATTATATTGTAGCTGTAGTCTTTAAAAAATATGGGAGAGGAAGTCTCGAACAACACTCAAATGAAACATGGCAATGTGCTTATTTGTGTTTTATATGAATCATACTTTCCAAAGTAAATGCATTCAATTGTAAAAAAGACAAACTGTGTTCTAGTGTTTACTTTAAAAAAAACATGTTTAAACGCTACATCAAGTGAATAGCATGTTTGTTCAGAATTAAAGTGAAATTGAACCCAACATATTGCTAGTTGCATGAAAAACTTTGAGAGCATAAGAATTCAGAGCAATTGTGTTCGTATATATTTTTGGGATTTAACTTTTAAAAATAAGTTACCTATCTTACTATCCGTTGAGCTCAATGGAAATTTACCCACGATTTATTATTTACTTTTTCGATATTCACATAAGTATTGAAATGAAAGAGAGGATGATAGTCGTACAAAGAATGATTATTATACGTGTAACATAGCAGAGCTAAACCACAGTAATCAAAATCGTGTGTTCCAGCCTTAAGCAAAAGTGAAAAAAACCAGTTACTCCTTTTATATGCTGATTCTGTCAGATCCTAGCGTGCTTCGTGTGACCCGTATCTGTGAGAAGGCTTCACAGATCATGTTTTATTTTACATGAAGATTCATTCGCATACAAGGAAACCTATCGATTGGTTTCTGAAGAAATAATTTTCTTTTCAAATGATCATTTTATCATAACCTACAGAATGTGGAGAACTGGTAACGGGAAACACTATTCTACTCGACAGATACAATATTCACACATTCTTCTGCAAAAAATACAATTTCGCATCCTATGCAACTGTATCCATTCAATAGACACTGACATTTAGGTTTAAAGCTGGATTCTTTCCTTGGAATCTAGATGACATATCAATAATAGGTCTTTCCACAGGATTAGAATTAATAAAAAATGATAGATTTGAAACTGATACTACTGATGGTTACGCTCACTATTATGACAGTAAATACACATTTTTATACACTGGCAGCCAGGTTTCTTGAGGCGGTCACAGTGGTTCTTATTCATTTGAAGCTCGTTGAGAACCATATGCTGAAACTCTACTCCAAACAGTGGCAATGGTTGCTGGGCACCGTTTCTCTATTGGATTTTGGCTTCAAGACTCAGTCTTCTATACTAATAACTTTATAGTATCCATAGGGTCTTCTGTGTAAGCTCCCATATTACATTATCTGCCATAGTCAGTACACGATTGTATTTTATATTTGTGCGGCGATAAATAAAATTCGCCAAATTTTGAAAAAATTAAGAAACGCCTTCCCATCGCGATTTCATAGTTGAAACATGCAGATAATTCGAAAAATGATGTGAACGATATAACTAGAACAAACACGTTTCATAAGATTGCTTTTTATTTCGATTCAATCCGAAAATCAACATTTTTAATGTAAAATTTTGAAATCAAGAATATTTTCTAACTTCAAAAACTCATACTAAAGTTTAAGTGCGAGGAAATATCACTAACCTTTGTTAAATCTTATAAGCTCTAATCAATTTTCACTTTTGCCCTGGAGCAGCATCTCCATTCAGCAATTGTCATCAATGCTCAATTATGGAATATAATCTCGTAGTTCGAGACTTGTTGGTAACAATAGTATAGTTCGAAAAAATTCTTTGGTCTAGAATAATAGATCATTTTAATGTCTATGAATATTTGGCTTGTTGAATTATCAGAAATCAATCATCTGATTCAAAAAAATTACGGACTAGAGAGAACTCGTTGTTTTCAGTTCTATTCCTGTCAATATGTCACATAAGATCCATGATGAAATCGAAACCGAAAGCAATAATTTGATACTACTTGAATCATGAATTTTTTGATTCATCTAAGCTCGTTAAAAGTCACTTCTAGAATATTGATTTGTATGCTTAATATTGATATACAACAAACGGATATGTGAGAATGTACAAAATAAAATTTCGAATCTTATCGTAAGACAAATCGGATTAATTGAAAATGAGGACAAAAACTACGGACAACTATAAATAGTCTTGTAAATTAACCATAACAGCTCGATCAACAACTTTGAAAAAGCCTGAATTATAATCGTCTTACGACATGAAATCTTTCTCATTATACATGTTGATGCTATTGGCGTTTTTGGCTATGGTACACGATATTAATGGCTCGTCGTGTGAATGTAGCTGTTGTAGGGGTGTATCGTGTACAGCCACATCTGTTGGGAGCATTCCAGTCGAAGATTGCTCTACATGTGCGTCTTCATTGTGCACGTCAAAATATCCTACTGACTGCGTTGCAATCAATGGAGCCATTTCGAGCTTGTGTAAGCAGACTACTTTTAATAGTGCTCATGTCTTAAAGCCAAATCAGTGGATTTTCATAGTTATGCTCATTGGCTTACCGGTTTCAATTTATTCAATGATCAAAGGTCAATGAAGCAGAAAGCACATTATCATCGCAAATGACTTACACAAACTAGCATAAACTAGATGTGTGTTTATTTGTGTTCTTTGTAGTGTATACATTATCCTGACAGACAAAATGCAGTTTGTTTGTCGGGCATATTTTTATCTTTATTGAAAGCAATGAGGTCAATTTTGATCAGATTTACATATAGCATGTCATTTTTTTGCGGGCGCGGGTGTGAGTATGTTAAATGACTTTTATTTGGGGAGCCTATAACACATTCGCATATCTATAAAACCTTTATTGTGAATTGAATAAATAAAGAACTTAATTTATGCAAAGTTTGAACACGAAAACTGAGATGGTATGTTGAAGAAGAAAACAACTACGATGAGAAATGACCATAAATCAAGAAGCATGAATAAGCATCTGAGAAAGATTTGATGAATTATTTCGATAGTACAGGGGCGGCGGAACGTCATTAAGCTAGGTGAGGCTCATCATATTTTTTTGCTACCGTGGAATTTTATGAAACGTCAAGTAGTAAATAAGTCTTCTTTTTATTGAACCTCAGTAAAAATAAAAATGGCCAGTATAAAAAAAGAAGATTGGAAAATACCGAAAACTAGTTTTCTTTGCTTCTACTCTGATGCAAGAACAAGAAAATAGCAATATTCAGTACAAAAGCAAGTGAGGCTGAGTCTCATATTGCGAAATCTAGGTGAGGCTCAAGCCTCACCTGTCTCAATGGCTCCGCCGCCACTGCCTACAATTGAGATTTTTATTCCTTTCTTGCGTATTAATTTTCCTACAGAACACACTTGAATATATTTTTCTTTACTTTGAGGTAAACTCACGCAAAATTATTGTGTTAATAGATTGTAGTAACAATATACTTCTAGGTTTGACCCTGTTGAAATACGTAAGATGTTCATTATTGTTGATCGATGATGAGTGGCAGAGAATGTTTTAATCCGGTGCAACACCACTCGATTACATTCGAGAAGGCAAAAGAAACAGATTTATTTGTTCTGCTCTTGTCATGTATCCTCTAAGAATAGACAATGAAATCTTTCTATTCTTGTTGGATAAAATTTCAATTTAGTAGAGAAACTCGCCGTTGTTTAGAAGATCGTTTCAGAGTGCGCTCATAGAGTTCATCATCCTATATATTCAAAAGATTACGTCAGTAGTTATTTTATTATACCCAAAAGCTCTATTTTCTTTAATAAAGTATTGCGTATGTGTAACAGATATTAAATGCATCAATGCGAAAATCGGAAAAATAAATCTATTATAAGAGTTATCAATTTTTAATATAACGAGCACGACTCAGTTATTTCCATCATCAAGGCTTCGTTTTTTTAATAAAAAGCTAATTTTGAGTTGAGAGTTCAATCATGAGCTGTGGCTCTATCTGATGCCAAATATAGCCTCAATTCTTTTACAGAATCAGATGTAAGAATGAAGGGAGAAAATATATACAACTTTAGAGGATCCTCTGATTTTTTCTCCAGTTATTTGCGTTTCAATTAAGTGTCCTACAACTTTGAAAGCGTATTTGGCATAATCAAATTTTCTTTATCGAATGACACATTAATTGCGCCAAGTAGACATAAACAATCATGAGCGTCGTGCAGAAACAATGAAATTATAATGACGATGACACGAATTTTCCCAATAAAATCGTAAAGCTATTCAAAAATTATTAACAGATTTCTTCTGCGAACACATATTCAAATAGATTGTAAAAGAATAAGTCGGTTTATGTGACTAGTCAAAAATCGTCATGTGTAAACACGCAGTTGTTTAACTTTACCAGAAGCCTTAAATTTCAATCGAATGAGATTTTCTTCCATAATTCTATTCTCTCCACTGTTTCAGATATTGAACCTGTTTTAAGGTTACAAGTTATCATCTTCAAAATATTCTCTACGACTGATAATATCGATTAACAGTAATGTTCTTCAGCATCTTGTTCTTTTTCTTTTTCTTTTCCTTTTATTGAAGCTATGCAGTCAAAAACTAGAATGATATTCTTACTATAGAGTCTACCGAAGCAATAGTTTTGCGTAGGCTTGTTTCAATGCAAATAGAAAACTGTTCAGTTGTGTACTCTCTCTCTCACTCTCTCTCTCTCAGAAGGTAAATATGCGGAAAATTGAAATTTCGACATTATATGAAAAACATGCAAATAGCCATGCTGAAGTCTATGATTTCATTATTATCGTAAGTTTTGTTATACTGTAGATACATTTACGGGAAAAATATCTGGTTATCAATCTTCATCATTGCAATCTTCTTTATTCGAACAGACCTCACGTATGTTTGTTTTGTATTACAGTATTAACCAATATTTCTCTTGATTTAATTTAATGTAATATAAGTCATTACTTATAAAAAATATTATTATTGATATTTTATGGCTCTGTGGAGTACTTTGTTAAGCATGACGACTAGAAAAAAAATTGTTGTATATAGAATAGAATAGAAGATAATGGAGAACGGAACTAATCAAATTACTTTGCTATTTTCCAGCCATTGTTTGGCACTGGTAGGAAAAAAAAGCAAAACAATGATAGTGATAACTTGATAGAAATATAATCATTTTCTGTTTGGCTATCGGTGGATGATTAAAAAAGGAAATAGTTAAATTTGTTCTAGTTTTACTTCTCAATTACTGTATACGAAATCATTTGTTTCTATGTCAATATCTGACGAAGTACTTCATGTATTGTAATGTATCACTCAATTTGGTTTTGTTAATGTATACTATATTGTATACAAGGAGGAGGGAGAAGTGATGAATAATTTCAAATGAGCGTTTCTTATCAAGGCAATAGTTGTGTTGGCAGACTTATTTGGATTTGATTCCGAACAAGACTCGTATCTGAAATATCATTTTATAATCCGTATACGTGAAATGTTTAAGAGAAACGTCTACAACTTTTCGATATGAGCGATTCTTAGTATTACAATTCAATTTAGCTAATGCTATTTACATGCGCTAAATAAAAAACTGAAATATCCATCATTACGTATCTCTAAGCAAGAGTTTGAGTACATGGTAGTATAGCCGATTTCCTTCAACTAAACTTGCTGTAAGCATGCATCTTTAACATATTTCCCAGCAGTACAAAATTTGGATACATCTTCTCGCAAAAATGCTATCATGAATAATTAAATTATAACTATAACTATCACTATATATATATATCATAAATGCTGCTACATGATGGGATTTTTCTGTTGTTTGTTATTACTTCCAAGGACAGTGTCATACATTGACGTGTGAAGAAAAATATACTGAAAAAAGTCTCTTCTGTCATTATGTATTTAAAATCTGCACAAGAGGCCTATGATGATGGACGTTTAGAGATTTTTGCAGGGTGCTTTTTACATGATATTCGACTGTGTTTTTTTGCTTTCAGTATGTAAGTATATAATCTCTTCGGTTTAAGAATTCACAGTCGACCGTATGTTATCGTGAAAACCTATTTCGATTGTATTTCTGTCTATAGATGAGTAATTATGAATAGTTCGTTCTTAACAGCGCATCAATCTTTTAGTTCTGCATGTGATAAACTGGAAAAAAAGTTCAACATAAAAATTGAGACAGGAGAAATATTTTGTTGTTCTCCTATAAGAATGCAGTAGAAAACAGATGCATTCATAATAATATTTGCTTTTCTTTTTTGAATAACTAGTTATGAATTGTGACAACAGGAATCAAAACAACTTCGATCTTATATCTACTAATACGACATTTCCTGTCTTCCATTACAGTAGCAAGTAAGTCAAATAGAACAACATATCAATTTCTATTAAATCGAGTAAATTGATGTTTATATGTAACAGACGTGAAACCATATTTATTACTGAAGAAAAAAGTAGTTGTTCGTGTGTATTCTCATTGTTTTTCCGTTTATTTCAACATTGCACTTTGACAAATTAAATAAAATCAAACGATTACATATTCACAGAAGATACATTCGTTTTTCTTTCTTATTATATATTTTCTTCGTGATATAATCGAATAATTGATAATGGCAGTTTTTCTTTTATAAAATTAGCCCTACGAACACATGCAAATTTTCAAGGGGGAAACGGTGGACTGCGGATTTTCGGATTTTTTCGGATTGTTCATGGATTGGCAATCCAGAAAATCCGCCATTTCGTCCTTGGTAATATGAGTATTTTTGCAATCGCATTATCTTCAGAAGAAAACATCCGTTTGAGCTGAAACTTTTAGGATATTCTAAGGACCACGAGGCCTACATATGATAAAAATTTCAGCTCGAAATTCCTTTATTTACAAGAGGAGATTGCTGGTAAATTTGGGATTTTTCCGGATTGCTCGTGGATTGGCAATCCCGAAAATCCGCCGTTTCCCCCTTGGAAATTTTACTATTAACGAAAATAATGTGTAAGATATGTCCTGTCATTTTTTTTATTCTCCCGTCAAATAAATGTAACTCAGTTATAAAGAAACGGCTGTCGAATCGATTCGCTTTAGAAATATTTTTGATACACTCGCAAGAGTCCTACTAATAAAAGTCAACGTATATTATGATTGACAAACGTTTTTTGTGTCAACTTTTTTTAGTTAATCTCTAATGTTTTTGTCTTACAAGTATTTATGTTATTAAGTTATTGGGATTAAAAAACACCAATGAATGCCATCATTAATAATACAATTAGGCGTGCTGCTATTAATTTGTTTAAAGAGAACTCGTTGTTTTCATGATAAAAAACAGATGGCGCATTGCTGTAGAAAATCGTACGCGTAAATAAGAAGAAACATAGTAACTAAATTTTCGCACGTCGTCTTCCAAAAGAACAGAAAAATATATATTGTATATTACTACATTTATTTAGACAAGTTCATGATAGTTGTCGAGTTTATCATGATCCAGAGATGCAAGTACCAAAAACAGAATACAGATTTATGAAGGTGCAGACACGTTCTTCCAATTAATGTATATACATCTACGAAGACTTTTTGTTTTTTTGTTGGCATTATATTTTATGACAGATAATAAAATGAGTTAGTTACTTATTTCAAATAGCGAACCTAATCGTGTGCTATGTTACTATCTACCTCTTTATTTCTTAAATTAATTACAAGTTTTGTATTCGTGTTAACAAGTCGGATAATGTTTTCTTTTTTTAAATGATTTAGATAATTACACCATCATTAATGTCGAATAGTTCCTCGTTAAATGATACTAAGAAAATAGAAGAAATCAACAGATTTATCAAAAGTTTCAATGCCAAGATTTTATTTCCTGAAATATTTATTGTGTTATTTGGTTTACTTGGAAATATTCTTGTATTAATTGTTATTAATAGAAGAACTTTAAAAAATACATCATCTTCTGTATTTATAACCTATTTGGCAATATTTGATATTTCTGTTCTTCTTTCACATGGTATTAATTTAGCAAGATTTAGTGAAGCTGCTGTCTTCGAATGTTCATTACATTTTTTCACAGATTTATCAACATTCTGCGCGAATTGGGTTCTTGTTATTATAACAATAGGTAACTAGTTCGATTTTAAACCATACATCAAGTTTCCGTTTCGATGTGTTTCTTCTCTCTTTTTAGAACGTTGCATAGTTGTTTATTCGCCATTTTATGCGAAACGTCTCTGTACTGTAAACTCAGCTCGTCGTGCTATTTATATTTTTCTCGGATTGTCCGTCATCGCTTTTTCGATAAATTTTCCAATATTTTATGACTTAAAGGCCGTTTTTAAAAATAAAACATGTAGAATAAGGAAAAACTTCGGATTGTCTTATCGGTTGTATCATTCACTGTTATTTTATATTATACCAGCTCTATTTCTTCTATCTAATATATTCACTATTTATGCCTTATGTCGACGAACGCAGAAACTTTCAGACGCATTTTTAAAGAATAATCGAAACTTAGATATGCGTATAAATGACGTTAATTCAAATAAAAAACAAAGACAATTAACAATAATGTTGGTTACAATTAGTTTATCGTTCTATTTATTTACAATTCCAGGCATGATTATGTTCTTGATTGAAATCTATGCATTGAAAAGTCGAGACATAAATAAAATCAAACTAAAGTTTGTTTTGGCACAATTGTCTGTCATTGTATTACAGTTAAATAATGCAGTAAGTTAGTTTAATAAAAACTTTATTTTCTATTCTATTCGTTGCTTTTCTTCATAGACAAATTTTTTATTTTATTGTTTTGCCGGCCACCGTTTTCGACAAGCAACAGTACAAACATATTATGATTATTCGGCCCTATCAAAAAATTTCTTTCATCATTATATTTTACGCAATAAAGAATACGGCCATGCACGTGCTCATGATCATTCTGCAAGTCATTTGGCACAGACAGCATTAACTAATCGAAGTTCGGCTTCTCCATATTATCCTCGATCACTATATAAAACATCACTAATGTGATTGTTCTTTCTCACATTAACGGTCATAGATGGAATTTTCCTAAAACTAGAAATTCACAAATAGAAAAAAAACTCGTGTTTTTAAACTCTCAAAATATAACATCCATGATATACCAAATCGATTGAGACAAGTGGCCTTGTATATTATCTTATAGTTATTGTGGCAACTGCTCGATGTATTGGTTCCATTCGTCAACTTGTTGTTAATGAAAAAACAAAGAAATAAAATCAAAAAAAGTTCTTGTTCATACTTGTTAAATTGTCGTACATTTTGTTTAAAAAATAAAACTGATCTCTTTACAGATGTTGTATACTGTATGTTCAGCTATTTGAAAGAAATTTTTCTTGTTCTCATTCTGAATATTACTTTTAGGAGTTGTTTATACATAAGATTTTCATTGACGTTTTGTATACGTCATTATGTTCTCTTATCCTACAGGGATATACAAACATAAATATAATAAGCAATGCTGTCAATCCACATAATTCTGCCCATCATGCATTCATTGTCATGGATGAGGTCAAAAACCTATAGAATTGACAATATTATGCGTTTGCTCTTACTGTCTAGAATATCATACCGCACTTCAAATAACTTCTCTAGAAACCTGCTTGATCATTGGTAAGGAAAATATTGAAAACACAATACGACTAATAAGTCGATATGGGAAAACAATAGTGACCTGAATACATATAAAGTAGCAGTGCACACGTTGTGAGTATCACAGACGCATATAAATAGAGTCGATGAGGTGTTCATGAAGTAATAGAATGATGATATGGAACATTACTAAATCTTGATTTCCAGATTTTAATGAGTCATATCGTTTTTCTCCAGAATACAAGTTACACTCGTAGTTGCGTAGCTTCCAAATTGCGGTCGAAAATGAGGCCAATTACGGTAAAAAAAACGGTCGCAATTTGGAATGAAGAATTTTCCGTTGATCTCTTTTTTTTATTCGATTCCAAATTGCGACCACTTTTCACTTATCAATCAGTCAATCAATACTTTTAATTGAAAAAATTTATTGAAAAACAGACTACAGAAAATTATTCCTCATCACTACTATCTTCACTATCTTTTATAATGTGGATGTAGCGATGAAAAATAGCATGCAAAACTTTTTGAACATTTTCTGGCAATTTCGGTTCATGCTTATGATTTTCACCATTTGATTTTATAATTACATTATTTTTCAATGCTATAGAACGAGAGCACCATTTATTAGTGCGGACATAAAGTGATGAATTGTTCTTATTTTCTCGCCTTACCTGAAATAAATAGTTATTGTATAGAATAGCCTTTTCACCTTTTTCGGTAGTTGACCCAGTAGAGTTCGTATTCATTGTATGATATTCACTAGCAATCTTTTTTTTTCCACGCTTATATATCAACATTGTCATTACAGTACAGCTCATCATTATATATACTGATAACTAATCAATTAAAAGTGGTCGCAATTTGGAATCGCATAAAAATTGAGATCAACAGAAAATTCTTCAATCCAAAATGCGACCACTTTTTTTCTTAATTGGCTTGATTTTCGGTCGCAATTCGACCATAGCCCGTATTTGCGCAGCTTTTCTCTTATCAGTAGTTGAAAACGACATACATGTACAACATTTACTAATTAATTTTTTCTACTTATACAGATAACGATGATATTGATTAGATACTTTTTACTAGAAGAATATCTTGTATCGTTAAATATTACAATATATGAATCAACAATTTATTCATTTATTTTCAAAGATGAAATGAAACGTTTAAAGATCAGAAAAATGATCTCGAAGTTTGTACACACTTTACATTTAATCAAATATTAACTAATAATATTACCAAACGCAAAAGTGATTAACAAAATGTATATTTATTTTTCTGATCGTGTTATCTTTTTACATTATGTTTAGTTTCTAAAGGGCTCGTGTCAAATCAGTCACTAAGTGAAAATAATAGTTATAACTTATTTCTATCTTATCAATAGAAACTGAAGCGCATGAGAAAGACGCTTGAGAATAATAATAATAAAACCATCGATCTTGAAACTGGTTTAGTCACACGTGTCTCAGATTAATCTTTTAACAACTTTTGTCATCAGCATTAATATAATCATGTCGCAGATCTTTATATTTAGTATTCAATGCAAGAAAGAAAAGTCGTTCTTTTGTTATGCAACGTTTTCAATCATGTCCTAGTTTTATTAGAATATAATATACGTCGATTTGACATTCTTTCTTATTAAGAAATTATGATTTTGTACTGCTTAGCATTGGGATGAAATAGAATTTCGAGTAATCAAAAAGATCAACAATGCTGATAACGAATCATTGCCAATGAACTTGGCATTATCATGCATGGATTTTTTTAAGCTTCAAAACTAACACCATAGTAATTTGTACTCCGATTAAGGTAGTTTAGTAGAAAATGTGAATTTATATTAGATTGTAAAGGAAATTGTTGGCACACAGAGCTATGTCAGCCATTAATTAATAAAAATATACTCGAGTTAATTCAATGTTCATAATTTACAGTCAATATAATGATGATTCATGTAATGCACGATGCCGATGATATTGATTATTAACTTAAATTTTTGGATAATGACGAACAAGGACGCTCTAGTTTTTTGTATTTAGGTATCGAATTATACGATGAATCATGAACAAGCATGTATCCGTTCTTCTAACGATTTTCAAGGTGTAATTATAGTTTATATAACAATACGAATAGACAAGAGTTCTCATTTAATCATTCAAACATTTAATTTAGATTTGTTATTTTTGCTTCATTGCTCAAATTGAAATATAATTACTTGCGCTTTATCCCTCAACAGATATTATTAGTCATTGATGCATGTGTTAATTCTACATGATGATAACTGAATAAGACTGATACTGAGTACATTAAGCTTGATAACAAGAAAACCTGATTTTATCTGCTATCGAATACAAATGCTCGAAGACATCGGTATTTCTGTAATTTATATAACTTTACACAAAACGTTTCGAAACATAACACATATAAAATAACATCAATCATATTTATATCGTTACAGTCGCCGAACATAATGATAACTATGAAATATTTACTACTTAGAAAAATCGTTTTATCAATTTATATAATCATACAAATGGTTGCTTTTCTATCCAGGAGATTTCTGTTGACGATAAAGTTATTGTACTGGATATCAGAAGAAGAAAAAAGCATAACATCAAATTAACTGAAATTTCCTGCGCGATTATTGTATCGCTTTCTAAAATGAAATTATTTCTCGATTGAATTCTAGTTTGTATAAAATAATTTTCAAACATGCGATCCAATGAATTTTTTATGCGAAATTTATTTTCTATCATGACTCAGTTCTAAAAAAAGAACATCCTCCATGGCATGTACGCAATAGACACAAAGAAATTTTATTTTCTGTTTAATTTATTTCTAATAGAATTTCCTTTTACAAAAAAAAAAAAAACTGATCGATCTTGACAAATCAAATCTTATATAGCGATGAATTTGCATGTTTTGCAATCGACTAAAACTGATTGACATGATGTTTCTCGTTTAAATGGTAACATGAGTACGAAAGAAAAAAAATTATGTTTATTTGATTGTTGATTATTGAAAAATTAATACAAAATTTTCATAAGATATGACATTATCGAGATACTCTATTCAAGGACGCCATAAATATTCTCCTATTGCAATTTATCAGATCAGAAGAGCCATCCATTTAAAATATTATCTGTTTAGTAGCAAGAAACAAATGACATTTTTTCGATAAATAATATTCCACCTTGATCATATGCATATGTGTATGTTTATTATACATATCTTTTTTCTTTCTTTCTTTCTCCTGCCTTTATAGCCTCTAGACATCAAGATTAGATATTAAAAGGTTCTAAATCGATATGTTACCCTAGATATTTTCAATACAATTTTTTCTCTCTCTCTCTCTCTCGTCAATACCATTGCATGTCTATTAATTAGTAATAGGTGCGCCACTTGATCTAGGAACTATGAAGTGAAATATATTGAAGCGTGTGCGATTGATATAACATACCGTGTTATAATCAATGTTATTGAAGCTTCCTTTTCTTTTCGTTGATATACGACAGAAATTGCTAGATAGAATATTACACAGACGTACTGGCCTTCTTCTTACAACTATGACAATTACTATCATCAAGGCTAATTTCCTATGTATTTGATGTTTACTTTCTTTTGATTTCCTTCGTGCCTATTTTTTGTCTTTTTTCTTATTATTATTGAAGAATAGAGATAGATAGATAGAGAGAAGTATAGAGGGACTTGTGTACATAGGATATTCATAGCTCAAGTTAGTCAGTCCAGTTATAAGATGATGAAAGTGGCTAATCCTAATTCAACAGTCGATTGTACATATTATTCTTCGAATACAGCTTCTCATAAGTGTCTATCCGTCTAAAGCATTTGTTGTCCAACTGATTAATGTAGAGAAAAAGAAAATTTAGGAGACTTGTCCGATCGGTTAGCTAGCATGCACAAACAACAAGAGAGAATTGTGTGTATGCACCCTATAGACTCATTTGCATATGGGTCACATAGAGGCCGTAATCGTATAATTAGTTTATGTAGTCAGCATATACATATGAATATATAGACTCATTGATTCCTATTTGCATGGAACATCAATTTGGAGAATAGAATTAGGTGAGAACATTGTCTCATGTGTGTATTTAGATAGACATTGATTGAAAAATAACGACTAACAGTCGTTATCGTAACTACTAGTTCATATCTGTTTTGTTTCTGTGGCAGTTGCTAGTCATAGACAAAAGGTAAAATTGAATGACACAATTTGTATTTCTTTCTCGTCCCATATTGTATAGAAATTGCGTGGTGTTTGTCCCAGCTTGTTCTTTTCTCTCTCGCTCTTTTTTTGTGTAGTTCTCTTTAGGCAATGTAAAGCAAAAAAAGACAGAAAGAATAGAATGGCGATCATCACACATCATATTTGATGTCACCATAAAGGCGTGTACGAGAGTACTCTCGATTTTTTTCTCGACAAGTTTGTATTGTCCGTTCTTATTCATTACTATTCAACTCGTATAGTTATTTTTTTGTGTGCTTGACATCCGAGCGCGAGAGCGAGAGATAGAGGGGAAAAAAGTCTTATCATTTTGTATACATTCTCGATTGCCCATTGCTAATGCAAGGCCATCGCATCGTATTCCCGTTGGCCAGCTATTGATGGATTCATTTTTTTTATCGAAGGAGCAAATTACTCGTAACCGACCAACGCTAGTAATATAAAGATGTATGCAGATTTTTTTATAAATTTTTTTTGCTTTCTTTTTGATTGAAGATCAATCATTTATCGTTGATCAATAAAGAATAAAATGCATTGTTATTACTAGTTCTATATATTTTACTAATAATGGGTGAGTGTCCGAGGCAGAACTAGAAGAGTCACTCGAAGAAGAACAAAAGACAACCGCCACATACTTGGGTTGTAATTTATCTATGAATTATGCTCACTGGCGATCTTTTTTTTTCTTCTTCTTCTTCTTCTTCTTCTTCTCCTCATAGTAAAACAAAACAGACATCTCTATATACATATATTCACAAGAATCTGTCATCTGGTCGCATTGTCATGTTATGAAATTGATGAATATAGGGCAAGCGTCATAATAGGGACGAGACGTAGTAAACTATCTTTTCTGTTATATGCATGGTGATCTCTTCTTTTTCCTTACATATATATATATATATATAGAAGATGACCGCTTGATATGCATGCATGTAAGAATGCAAGCTCTCCCTCTCGCCCATGCTTACATCATCATCATATTGCTTCACTATGAAGGGTAGTGTTCTGCTGTCATTATCGGCGCCTTTCGGGGACATGCTCCTTATTCATTTTCGTTCCTTCACTCAAATATCTATCTATATACATAGTCGAGAAGAGTTTGCGCCTATATATCGTGACAAAATATGATTGATCTCTACGTGCATATAAACATTTAACATAAGGTGTATATGTTTGTATAGTATATATTTGTATTTACATATATATATAAATATACAATCGAATACAACAGTGATATAGTCTTCGTTGTTGCCAGTAGTTATTGATAGTATGGCACATGTTTCTTGTACTATTGATACTTTTATTAATAATCATATTCTTTTCTTTCATCAGTTGAATAATGAACCATAAATGACTATTTTACCCCATTAGATTTCATACTCTAATATATACATGCATATTTCATGTGTGAAATAGTGCGTATGCTCTTGGGTTTTTTTCTTGCGTACGTTGAAAGTGAAGTTAAAAAGGAGAAATCTAATCACCCTGTTTCGTTTCGTTTCTTTACTTTTTCTTTTTCTTTTTCTTCTTCTTTTCAGGGACAACATGAAATGAACAAAAGAAAAAGAAAAAGTACTCGAATTAGCACAACATAGATTCTTGATCGTTAATCCTCTCGTAAATTTTATCAAAGTTCATTGTCGTGTATATTAATTCATTCGGACGCTCAAGGTTCTACCTATCAAAATGTCAATCCTCATTTATCTCAGTGGTGACTGATCGTATACATACGTATGTAGACGGCGAGACAAATCTGTTCCTTCTTTTTGTCTTCTTGTTTCTATTACATTGTTATTGTTATTACTTCTGATGCTGAGTCTATTCCGAAGTGTGATCTATTGTCTTATTCACATAAGGGCTCAAAAGGTTAATAGGAATGTGGCTTCATGCAATGGCAATAATTGTTCATTATTATTAGTCTCACTTCTCTCTCTCTCTCTCTTTCGTTGCTTTCGATTGCTGATTATACGATTAATGATAGTCCTATACGACTGATGACCTTTTTAATGTCCAAATGGCTACTGAGAATGTTTTATTACTGCCAACTAATACACATTTACAGTCTATTAGCACATCTTTTCAACTATCTAGCTATAGAACTATATCGATATCGATCAACCTTGAACGAAGGTTGCCGCCCGTCGTGCTATTGTTTTCACACATATTCTTCTTTTTTTCCCTGTATCTCTGCATGTTTTAGTTATTTTCTTTGTTAGAAAATTTAGTTACATAGAGACAATTGTTACGTCATATTAATGACCATTTCAGTAACATTCAGATCCATGCATCAATCGATCTTGTTTTATCATTACATGCATTTGTACATACTGTATAGTTATATTGCTCCTAGTAATAATAATGACATCATCATAATGATCATCATCTTCGACGTTTTTCTTTTCTTCTTCTTTTGTGCTCCTCATCAATATTAATGCCAAACAAATTTACGCACTTGTTTGACCATAACTTTCCCCATTTGCTATTATTCTTAGTTCTATTATGTTTGCAGGTGATGATATGTCGACTGTTTGTTGTTTAACTATACCATCAAGTCATTATTCATTGATATCGCCATCATCACGATTCAATTCTACTGATGTAGTAAACGAACAAAATAGAAGAATAGAAACTACAGAAGAAAATTATAGTGTCATTGCAAATCAACATTTATCACCAATGATATATTCAAATAATTTACCGATTTCGACTCGAGCTTTACAACAACAGCAACAACATCCATTACTTCTTGTTGCCGAAGAAGCAGAAGTATTCGATATTGAGAATCAAACTGATAATGATAAACTTCTTCTACCTCGTTCAACACGTTCACTTAAACGACGTTCAAGTCTATTTGAAAAAAGTCGAGATTGGGTAATGTCTAAAACATTTCTGTATAAAGAAGATTTCCATATATATATATATATGTATCTAGGCACGGCGTCTTATAACACTTCATCGAATTCGTCGAAATGCAATATCAAATGAAAAAATTCGTGAATCTTGCTTTGAATTCGACAAAAAGAATTCGATTAGAAAAAATTCCTACCATGGTTCATTATATAATTATCCGAAAAATTTCGACGAAGACGGTTATTTATCGCCAATGGAAATTCAAGCTAAAGTAAAAATTATTCAAAAATATATAAAATTACAATCATACATATTTCTATCAATATATTTAGTTGGATAATATTTCTAAAGAAAATAAATTGTCCTATTCGAAATCTTCAACAAAACTTTCTGAACAACAACAATTACTCGTTTACTCTCAAAGTGGTTCTGATTTGCCACAATCTATCTATCGTTGTCATGGTCCAATCTTACAAAAACCCATACCACAATGTACATGTCAACCGCGGTTGCCGTCGAAACCGTTACTTTCCGAATTTCATAAATCGCTGTCAATCGTTGATTATATCGATTTCGATGTACCTGATTCATCAACGAAACAAGACGAAAGTAACGAGAACGACGATGATCCACTTTGCTGTTTAAAATATTTATTTAATGAAAATACTACAAAAGAAATAGAACAAAATGGTAATTTTATTCGTCGCACACCACGTCGCTCAACAAATACATCATCAATATCAGCTGATTCAGGTTATTGTGATATACCAACAACAACATCATCATCATCATCATCATCATCATCATCATCATCATCAAAATTGATACCTGTACATTTAGTATCATGTAGATTAATACCGGTGAATGTTACACGAACAAAATCAATGGATATACATTGTATAACATGTACATGTCCGACATCGTCGCAATATTTTTCTAATAAAACTGCACGTCACCGACGAAAATCTTCTGCTCATTCACATCTAACTTATTCTAGACAACACATGGATATAATTGAGAATGAGATAAATAATTGTTGTTCATGCAATAATAAGTATTATTCTACAATGACAATATGTCCAGCATTATCTGTGTCTTCATCGATGGGAACTAAATCCACAACAAAGATTGATGGCAATCATAAAGATGATTATTATCATAAACAACAGAAAAAACATTTTAGAAAAAAACGAGCAAGCCTTTTAAAGTTTGTTGATTTATAGACGAAAGAAAAAAAAAACGACATATCATTTTCCTTTCTATTATCTTTAGGCTTCCACTAGTAAATGATGATTTAACACCTGTATCACGTTGGTATAAACCATATCTTGAAAGGTAATAAGAGGAATTCTCTTTTTTTTTTCTTTGTTCTTCTTATAATATATCTTTATTATAGAGAAGCGGTATGTCAGGCTCTCCAATCGGCTGATTATGGTGCATTTATTTTACGTAATAGTACAACACATTCAGATTGTTATGCTCTATCTGTTAAAGTACCAAAATTTACTCATGACTCAAATATTGCTCATTATCTCATTGAAAGATTTGTTCAAAATGATACTCCTAGTTATCGAATTAAAGGAACAATAAAGCAATTTCCAACACTTCTTTCCCTATTAACACATCATTCAGTTATGCCAGAAATTTTACCAATAACACTTAATCTTAATGAAATACTTTCGATTTGATAGTCATATTTCATATATTTATATTTATGCTTAGAGACAGTGAATTGAATATGTGCGCGCTCTCTTTTCTTTTTGTCTTGTTGTTTCTTTTATACACTGACAAATTTTCTGCTGTGTTTATTTGTGCTTTGAAAAAGAAAGAAAATAATTATTTATCTTGATGTAACTCGAATTTATTTTTCAATGAATCAGCAATTTAGATATTAAATTATTTACAGGAACGTAATACGGAATACGACTAGAATTATGATGCATATCGTATTGAATGACAGAAAACATTTAATATAATCGACATAGATTTATAGATAATCGAGTTATGTCAATTATAACATGATATGTTGAAACAAGATGGTTTCTTGTCGTGTTAGAAGGATATATTGTAAACCTAATGCCCTGTCCTTCACTAATGTTTAACTCAGATTTTGTCCCATGTTTAATACACAATTACACATAAAAATAAGTGTGCTTTTAATCTTTCATACAAAGTTCGGAAGTCGTGGTATTCAAAATATCCATCGAAGATTATCGTTTATTCACAGGAGAGAAATAGAAAAAGCAGCAACAACAAAATAAATAGAGATTATATTATAACACATTGACATTTTATCGAATAAAATGAAAAATCACATTTATTTTTATGAAATTGTTGCCATACGAAATTCGTGTTCTTGGTGATTTTGTCGATCTTCATTGGCAATGGTCATATTTTCTAAACTATCAGTGCATAAATCATATTCAGAATCACGCCGTAAAACGGAATCATTAATACAACGTGGATTCGTATTTCTCATTCGTTTTAATGATGTCCATTTTTCTAAAACGCGTTGACGACGATTAATACCAGTAGCTACCAGCAGAACCATAACTATTACTACACATGACAATGGTATTGCATAAGATAGAATGCGTGTCATGTCATTGTCGTCATTAGATAATGGATTATGTCCATTGGCTATCGTTGATGTGGTCAAATTTTGAATATCTTTGAATAAATTATTATCGATATACATCTTTTGTATTCACAAGACACAAGAGGAATATGTTTATATACTAAAAAACAAAAACAAAAAGAAGCGTTGCTTATGTCACATCGTTTGAGATATCTTCTTCGTTTTTATCTTGAATTTTTGACTTTTTCTTCTATTGTTTTGAAATGATGACACTAGCTGATAGATCGCCTAAGGTTACATTACACATGAGAAATTTTCTATGTTTCTAGCCTTGTCATGATGTTCTAAGCATTATTCTTTATCTTTATAAAATAAAACTTCAAATGTAAACAATAAATTTTTTTCGATGGTTTTGAAAATTCGCTAGATTTTATTTATTAACGAAATAAAGATCTTAAAATTTCTTATCACATTAACAAGATAATATGATCTTATGCCCCCTCACAATCACGTCATGATGATTATTTGATGATAATAGAACAAATACTTTGCACCTCCAATCAGAATATATTTTTATACTATCTCTCTAAGGTTAATAAAGGTTCACTATGCACTAACTTGACTGTATAAATTTATTTATCTAGGTCATGTTTAGAAAAACTGAAGTCGTTATGATTTTTTCGTGGTTAATATGTTATTGAAATGGAACTGCCGATAAAACATCAAGAGGCCAAAGTAGGAAAAATCATTTTTAATAATTTGCACTAATGAGGGCAGGTCTCCAAGTGGCGCCAACCATTCGGGTTCATATTATGCTCATAAGTAGGACCCAGTGAGACTAGAAAAAGTCCAAAAGATTTCGTGCCATTAGGCCTTTATTTCAAAGTTATAACCGTTTTACTAAATTTTCGTCATTCGACAAGGAATTTATAGAAAAACTGAATGAAGGAATTTCGAACTGAAATTTTTCCTAACAATAGGTTTTATTGATGTTAGAAGATTCCAAAAGTTTCAGTGAAAACGGATGCATCATTCTTGAGATATTGCATATTGATGAAAACTGCCATTTGCCAAAAGAATGTCGTAAAATTGGCTTCTCTTCAATATGCAATATCTCGAGAATGATGCATCGGTTTTCACTGAAATTTTTGGTACCTTCTATCATCGATGAGACCTATTGTTAGGCAAAAGTTCAGTTCGAAATTCCTTCATTCAGTTTTTCTGCAAATTCTTTGGCCAATGACGAAAATTTAGTAAAACGGTTATAACTTTGAAAGAAAGGCCTAATGGCACGAAATCTTTTGGACTTTTTCTAGTCTCACTGGGTCCTACTTATGAGCACAATATGAACCCAAATGGTTGGTATCACTTGGAGACCTTCCCTGGTAAGTTGTGCACCAGCGCATTAACATTTCCAGGTCGTTGCAATTTTATGAGTGTACTGTAAATCGTTTCTGTAATGTAATATACACAAAAATTTGCCCTTTTCGAACGATTCTACAATAGAACTTAAACTCTAAAATGCACTCATATGTAAATAAAAAACAATTATTAATAGTCTCTTCTGATTCAACAGTGCTCGGTCGAGATAAGAAATAAAAATATTTCTTTCCCCGTTTAAGTAGTTTTCCTTGAGGTTTCTATAATATGATTTTATATTCATTTGACTTTGTTAAATCAGATAAAACAAAAGGATTACCTATCAGTAGAGCATTAAATGAAATTTATTTAGAAATGCATTTTATTTGATCATGAATTTCTATGGTCAACTTAATCAAGTCTTTAGCATACGTCTCTCACAGCGTATTATTTACATATTTACATAGAAAAGCAGATATCTGATCAGCCAACTCTCGTATCCATTGAAATGAACCATGGCTTTTTCAGTACAGTTCTTTTTGGATATGATGAGATCATCAAGCTGAAATACGAAAGGAAATTATCTAAATTAATCTTTCTTGCTTGATATGAGGTATGCACATAGACACTTCTTGATTGATTCGACTGTCATAAAAAAAACTATTCTAATAGTCGATTTTTCAACACTATGGAATAAACATTGGTTTGTAGAAATTTCGTACGCTTTTCAAGAGCTCCATGTGAATTTTCTTTGCTTAAATATTTGATGCCTTGTAAATATGTCCACGACATCTGTCACGCTCAGAGATATTTCTGTGTCTGTTTCTTTTTCGACTGAAGTTTTCGAATAACCTGTAGTTTAATATACTTCTCTGCTTCGTGAATTTTTCTGTTAGAAAATCTTGCCAGATTCGATTCATAAAAAGTATTTAGATCATGTTCATCATCAAAGTTAGCCAGACGTGTATCAACCATAAACCGACACAACAGCTATCGGATATCATAAGAAACTTAATCTTGTGGTATATTTTTCAAAGACAGACAGCTTTCGTTTGCTCCGAAAAGTGACATCGTTTTCTTTTTATATTTGGTGGTTTACATAATCAAACAAGTCATAAAAGTAACTCTACCTTTTTCGATGACATTTCAAAATCTTTTTAAATTTATTTATTATCGACAAGCGCAATAGTAGTAAAACTTGTGTGTATACTTGAGAATTTCTAATAATAAATTTTTTTCGATAATTTCTTTTCCTATTGCAGCCGTTGACTCGTCCTTGTACATCAAGTCTTCACAATGTCGGATGTAAGTTTAAGTCAAAATCTTCTCAAATTAAAAAGAGCAAGGCAACCATAGACGTAAAATATTCTGTTTTATTTGTACTCTCATCGGCAGTGATGCTACTGAATGAATTCTGCGTGCATAGAATTAAATCGAACCAACAATGTCAATAGAATCAATTATTAAAATACTTCTAGTTCTTTTCAATGGTTCTTTTCTTCATCAATAAGAATCAAGAGAATTTAATCTTGATTTAACAAGCATTATCGTATTAATACAATGCAATAGCTAGCTATTCATTCAAAAGTACACTTATTTCACTTAAAGTTTTCAAATGTTATGAACTACATTAAAAACAATCTTCTACAGATCAAATTTCTTCATTTTTCGCTCTCAAGTACGCTGTACAATTTAATCTTCTTATTGAAAACATTCATCGTAAATTCTATGAAAAGAAACCTCAATAAGTTTTTTGATCATTTTAAAACATCGAATATTTAATAGACCATATATGATATTACGACCATAAAAAGAAAGAAAAATTTTGCATAAGTTTTATTTCTGTTTATAGAAATCATTAGCGAAGAAAATGAATCAATATTTCAAATATCTGTCAAACTAAAAAGAAAGCACGTCGATTTAATAATGCAGATATATGCATTTATCGGCATACATTTCATAGCATACAGATTAAAAATATGAAAAAAAAAGACTTTTTTTTTGTAAATCGAATTTATTTTTCAAAATTTTTTCTTTAAGCGATATTTTTCAAGTATGTTTTTTTGTCTATTTAAGAAAATATTTAGTTGAATCAAATCGATTATCCTTAGTTCGACTACTACAATGGACATCTATTTGAACGGTATCATTGTACAATGAATTAAAAAAAGACAAACTAAATCGTCCATTACGCATTTAATACCTTCGTGATTCTTTTTCATTGACAAAAGTTTCAATTTTCTTCTTTTCCTCCTATTTTTATCGTTCTATGTGCCTGAGTATGTTTTAACACTTCTTCCATTGCTATCGCGCTTTTTTCCTCCGTTTCTGCACGTGTCAAAAAAAATCTAACTTGAAAAAAGAATACAGAGAATCTTGCCGTTGTCGGCATAGCCAATACGTCCAAAATAAAGTTATACAACAAGAAAAAGCATAAAATGATCAATGCTGTTGACCTTTTAGTTCGCATCGATGATCTATGGTATGTAGTTCAATTTTTTTTTCGGACAGATAGCATGGAACGAATAGAAAATGATGGCAAGTTTTATTCAATTATCTCTGTTTGATCTCCGGTCTTTTTGCGTAATACAGATGGTATTCTTTTTTTTATGAGTGAAAAGGTGAATCAGATTTTTTTCTCTCAAACCAAATGTGAAGAATTTCATTACTCTTTTTCTTTTTCTATCTCGGCACACTGCCATGAATATTTTCTTTCGCCTTTTCTTCTCCTCCTAAAGGCTTGCCTTTCTTTTTATTATTAACATTGACGTACATTGAAAAACAAGAAGAAGCAACAACCATGTCGATGTATAAATTTTGTCCCGGTGTATGTGTGTCGTTATTGAATGACATGATTGTTTGAAGCAGACTTATTTTCCTTTTGTCTTTTTCTTCTTGTCATTAAGAGTGACACGTTTTACAAATAATTTCGACGCTTTTCTTGTCTAATACATAGTGCCAATGTTCATCACATGGCTCATTGGACATTTGGAAGGACAAATATATATATATATATATATATATATATGGGCTCCTATGCAGCGAAAGAAAAAAAGCAAGCATATTTATTATTCTACAAAAAGCTTAGTAGTAGATGTATGCGTGTGCGTGTGTAGAAGTAGGCAAGGTGACATTCACTTCGTCAGTGACCCTCGACCACTACAATCGGAAGGAGAGAGAGAGAGAGAGAGAACATGAACTCTATGGGCCTATGTCACCAATACACACACAAAAAAGTAGGAGTGTTTTTGTTCATTGAACGATAGAAGAGAGACAGAGAAAAAGAGAAAAAAAGGTACAGATGTGTACATAATGTTTGTCCATCAAGATGAGAATAAGCAAAAGAGAAAAGAAAAAAAGGAAATAGCAGCAAAAAACAGTAGCAAGCTAAGAGTTCATCATCATCATTAGTCTTCATTCTTGTGGTATGTGTGTGTGTGTGTGTGCGTATGTTTGTATGTGATTGCTCAATCTTATTTATGATATGTCTATTGCAGATGGGTACCAACGAATGTTGGTCATCTATTGAGGCGATTATAAGACAACGTTTAGATTTGAATGAAATTGATCGACGTTATTGTGCTGTATGCGGTCGACAAGGTCCATCATTGTCGCGTTGCTTCGGGTGTCAGATGGTTTATTATTGTGGTGAGGAACATCAAGCTGAAGATTGGTCCAAAGAACATGCTCAAAAATGTACACAATTAGAGTGGGTTGCTTTAGGAGAATTTATTCAAGCTCTACCGGCTCAACCACCCTTACCAAATATTGGTGATAAATGGCAAATATCATTAAAAGAAATAAATAATTGGAAAAGTTGGTTTTCAATACGAACAAATATTGTGCATTTAGCTAATAATACAGCAAATGTTTTGAAAACTCTTCTACATCTAACTGATAAACGGCAGCCAACCGATCAAAGTAATTTTCTTAACATATTCTTTTTAATCAACAATACGTGTTAATCGTTTCTATATATATATATATATATATTTGGTCACACCTCAGTAATATCTATACTGTAGATTAGCATGTCATATTGACACATATATGTAGAAAAGAATAAGTGAAGGGAGTTCACGTGAAAAGCAGCTCATCATCGTTTACATAGATACATATAAATCAACTTTTGACTTCTTTATTTGTTTCTCTCTTCATCATTCTATAGATGCAGTCGACGGTCTTCTTGCGGCGGTAACTGATCTTTTAACAAACGTTCTCACGATTGGCAAGGCTATTGTTTCCTTTGGCCTTCAACCAAACATCCGCCCTCTTGTTATTCATATCCTTAGTGGTTTTAACAAAATTGATCTTGTCGATCGCAACCAATCGTCGTCAAATTTACCCGTTCGTTTTCATGAACTCCTCAATATGTTTCCCGATAACAAAGTAAGTGGCGTCGTGATACCGAAAATAAGAGCACTTGTCTTCATACATATATTGATATAGTCGTCCGATTGATTATATAATCATGAAGAGAAAAGAACTGAACAGCAACTGTGTAGGCTCATACATGTTTGTGTCAATTATCTATGACGAGCTTGTATACCTCCTAGGTAGGAGACAAATCGAAAAGATCATTTTAATTGCGAAAAAGAATGTCGTAATCACTGCAAGGAAGACTATTGACAAAAACATTATCTATCTCTTTCTATTCACATAACTCAATGAATGATTGCTAAATAACTATCACCAATATTGTGTGCGTGCAATAAGATAAAATCATTACGTACTAGTCCGGCTGTTATTTTTGCCCATCGTGTCGTTCATGCACATACGATTATAATACATGCATATATATATATATATATATATACATACGTAAAGTATGTAGGATGCAGTCAGGCAAAATAAAAGATTATCGATCATCTTGGTCAGCAAAACGTATTCATATGCAAGGAAGAAAGAATATATATATATATATATATATCTGTCTGTGTAGGGTGTTGAACTAGTTATTGTGATTGGTGATGACGATCAAGACGACACAGACTATTCATCTTTACCACATGCAAAACTCAAGTATGTACATTACTATTCATTTCATTAATTTTTTTTTCTCTTTCTCTCTCTCTCTCTCTTCGACATTTGCTTAATAATAGACCCGATAGATTGATTATAACCACTACCGGTAAAGGTCGCCTTCTTGACACATTTGAAGAAAAGCGTCTACAACGGCCAGTTGCTGATCTGATTGTTTATTTGAATGCTGTACACCTTTTTTTGGTATATATTTATACATTAGTATCTTCTTTATATTTAAACAATGTCAATTACTTTTTTCTTTCGTATGTGACAACGTAGCCATCGAATAAAGAAGAATTAAAATCTATGCTCACTAAACAACGTCCAACGTTATTAACATTTGAGGATCAGGAAGAATTTTATCAAGCACAAAGATGTTTATCAACCAAAGGTGCGAATATTCACCAAGCAGGACTTAATCAATTTAGGTATTAATAACAAAAAGAACTATAAAAATATTTCATTTACGCTATGCATCGATTTCTTTAGCTCATTGATTATTCGACAACGTTCAAATAAACCAAATTCAACCTATTCCAAAAATTCATATCAAATACTATTGAATACAATAGCTATTAATAATAGTGCTGGAAGAAATGATGAAAATGCATCACTATTGTCTCGTCAACGTTCTCATCAATCTTCCATTGGCATTCAACATGATCATTCACACCATCATCATCATCAGCAACAACAACAACAACAACAACAAAAATACGAACAACCGCAACAGCTCAATCCCGGCTTGAAACAGGTCAATGGTAAAATACATATTGAATCTCTTTCGTCGTCGTCGTCAGTGTCACATAATACGCAAGCAAATAACAATGGGATACTGCTAGACACAAACGTTCACATAGGTATAATTTCATGAATAGAGCTCGAGAGAGACATATGTATGAGCATGCATTATTATAATGTTCGTTCTTTTTTCTTTTTTCCTTCTTTCTTAGGTTCGACCGCGAACACGGCTACTACCACCAATACTGTTCAACCAATGGTACGATCAAATAATAATAATAATAATATACGTCAGCCTACTGTAGTACAACGACGGCATCACTCTCCACCTTCATCAACGTCGCTGGCTATTAATTCGACGACACCACATCGTACACACAATACGACCGCTGCTGAGATGATGATTACTACTGAAATAACTAGGTATAGTAATTTAGATCAGAATAACTAACGATCAATATATGTATATACATATACGTTTTTCAAAAAATAATTATCAGACTTTTTTTAAAACGTTCTTTTTCGACTCTAGAAATAATCTTAGACCACAACCAAAACCACGTTTATCTCTCGCCAAACCATCGGATAAAGATATAGATATAACAAAATCAGAAATCAATGGCAGTCTTGTTCAACGTTTTAAACCATTTTTTGAACAGACCTCACAAGAATCGAACGTTATTAAACAACATCGTCAGTCGATTACAATCCCTTATACATACAAGAAAGGAAGTAGTACAAAAGCAACATGTCTGGATGATATTATTTCATCTAAAGTATGAATATTTACAATCCATGTGAATCAGTAGACATTGATTATTTATTCTAGAATGCATATCATGCACCAATACCGCCCCCAGTAGAAATGCCTATCAACGGTCGAACTGTAACAAATAATCCAATTATCTCTTCGCTATCTACTGTTGAAACAACACACGTGGAACGCGTACCAATAGCAAATGCAACTAATACTGCAACAATTTCGAAGCCAACGATTGAACAACGTACTGAGGAACGAACGATAAAAGTTACTACGAACAGTGTTTCTTCATCGTTGACAATGCCAATTGAAATTCATCGTGATCAACGAGCTGTAATAAATGGAAAAAGTACTAATGCTTCAGCTTCTTCTTCATCATCATCATCGTCGTCGTCGTCGTCGAGCGAAAATCGTTCTGACGAACGAATTGTTAAACCGACTACTGTTAATACTTTTTCAATGCGACCACAGCCAACTGTAACAACAAATAATCAATTAACTATAAAACCTAGTACGAAATCAATTTCACCTCCACATCCACCACCTCCGTCACGACCACCACTACCTACACAACCACCTTCATCTACTACTAATGATGAAGTAATCTATACTGAAGTAATTAAAAACCGTGAACGAACTTTATCCACTCATGATAATGATCTCGTTCAATCTCCGATAAGTCCGTCACGTTCATTTATTATTCCATCAACTAAATCACCAAGTGTATCCATAAAGACTTCATCATTTAATCTTCAACGACCATCTCGATCTCAAACTACGGGAAACGTTTTTGCACACACAAATAAACCAAAACCTATTCCATCGGCCATGACATCAGATCGAATTAGTCTTTATTCACAACGAAGTACTAAACAATCTGATCAGGGTTTTACAATTAAAAATCTATCGGAATGTATTGACCGAGTTGGTGTTGTATTCGACGAAACAAATCGCCGAAATGATGTACCAAACACTGGCTTGACAACAGTTGATCTTATTCGTGAACAACTAACAAATGCATCAACATCAAAAACTACTGAATCTTTACTAGATAAATTGTATAAATCGAACAGTAGTACTCGTTTATCAACATCATCATCATCACGAACACCAATGTCTATAGCTACGCCACGGTCGAAATCTCAACAAGCGACAAAAACTCAAAATGAACAACCTTCAACATTGAAGTAAAATCTTTAAATTTAATAAATTAACGTTCCTACTTGTTTTTCTTCTATTCAGAATGCAAGCACCAGCACCACCATCAACAACAACACAAACACCATTGGTATCATCTTCAAACCGACGACCTAATGGCATCTGTCTACCTTCTACAGCAAAACTATCTCATGAACCTGAATCAATAGTTTCGCCAAGATCTCAACAATCGCCGATTCAACTCTATCAAAATCTTGAGCCACAGAGTACAAATTTATCAACTCAAATTGTTAATTATACACTTAAGAAACCTTCTGGTCCAATCTGTATTGGTATACCGAAACCATTTCGAAAACCAACAGCTATTATTGAACCATCACCTGTCATAACATCACCAATAGTAAATAATTCCGAACCAAACTACATAAATCTAACACATCAAGATGAACATATATATACAAATGAAAATAGTACCGGAGTGGCCGGTAGTAGTAATTCAAATTCTTATACAAGTAAAACATCAAGTATTTATTCAACATCAGACAAACAAAATTCCACAGTCAACCCTGAAATTCATTATGCAATATCTCAAATACCATCTTCACAGCAAGATCAATCCGTGGAATACGATTCATTTGATGATGAATTAGTTATAGATGATATAGCTAAAATTGAAAAATCATTTAATTTAAATGATAACACAGATGATGATTCATTCGACGATGATGAAAATCACATACCAAATCCATCAGTACCATCGAAAAATTCATCGAAAAATTTCTTCCGTTCAACTCTAAATCGTTTGACACGATCAAATAAATCGTTAGATCGTCTTAATACTGAATCTATCACAAATGATGCTACACAAGAATTAAATCCATCAAACGCAATTGATACAAAAACGAAAAAAACCCTTCGTAGTATCAAAGCTCGACATGAAGCAAAAAAAACTGGTAATCTTTTAACAACATATACAGCTGGTGATGACGATACAACATCAATTGATTCTAATTGTTCAACACAAACAGCAACAAGTTTAAGTAAATCATCAAACAAAATGTTGCATCATCGTTTTCGTTTATTTCGTCGTAAAGTTGAAAAAGAATTTGCTAGTGATACAGAAGCAGAAAAACATCAAACAGAACAACGAAGAAAAAAATGGAATAAAAAAATGATCAACACTGCAGCTAGCGAATTAAAAGCCAAACGTTTACTAATGATGAGTGATGAGGATGATGATGACGATCATCGTCACCACCACCATCAAAAGAATTATTCACTCTCAAATAAACAAATCAAAGAAAATGTTATTCACGATGAACCACATATATATGATCGTATTATTCATGATGATAATAATAATAATCATAGTCTATCTCGTATGGGCAAATTATCACATGAAACACATTTTAAATCTCCAACAATAACTCTTGATGAAATCCGTTCGGAAATTCAAGCTGAAATAGCAGCGAGACAAGATATACAAATAAATAATCAATCAGTAATATCATCAAATTTTAATTTACAAAAGAAACGTTCGAAATCCGTTACATTTCTTGATGAACTACTAGGTGATGATCCTAAACAACAGAAAGTAAATGTGATAACAAAAAATGACTTACAAATGAAAGCATCGACAGCAGCAAAACGTATTGAAAAAGGCGATGCAAGATCTATATGTGGAGCACTGACAGGTACAGGACCGATTCGAGGTATTATTAAAGCAGCTAATAATGATATTACTGGAACGACGGCTCCCGTTTCACCATCTGCTGCAGCGGCTATTTATTTAAGTGGAACACCTATGGATACACGATGTACATCACCAAAACCCATTGAACGTACACATCGAGTAAGCACCAACTCTTCCTTGCTTTCTTTCGTTCAACTAACTATTTATCAATTTATTCTAGCCTCTTTCTACGTATACCGTCGGTTCAGCTCGTTTCTATGATGGCGCAGCTGCCGTACCTGCAACTCTTGCACCACCACCGCCACCGCCGCCGTCAATGCCACCACAACAACCTATTACAACACACTCATCAAATTCCAATAGCAACAATACGACACCCAATCATCGACCCATATTAAATAATCTTTCTCATCCTTCGTCAACATCGAATAATGTTCATCATAAACGACCAACAGCAAAAGTTAGTCCATTTCAAACTAAATCTCCTAACGAGACAATATCACCTATATCTACAAGTAAACAAACAGCTTTCTCATCAGTACCGAAAAAACCTATTCGACCATCGACAAATCGCAATATGCAAGTATCACAAGATGTACCTAATGTAGCTATATCGTCGATTAGCGATGGTGTTGGTGGTGTATCGAAACGGCTACAGTCGAATTTTTAGAGTCCAGGGAAATTTCAGGATGAGCTTTTCATATTCTTTTTACATTCCATGATTTTGTTTTTGGTTTGTGCAATTTTTTATTTACTTTTTCTGTTTTGCCATACTATTTTTCAGTACAAATTCGTATGTGTTTATGCACGTATATTAATTTTTGAGTTAGAAATTGTATGTTTTTGTGTGAGTGTGTTTTGTTTTGAATATATATATATATAATTATATTGACAGAGCAGAATAAAACCTAAATGTGCATCTCAAGAAAGAGTGAGCGAGTGAGTTCACATGAATAAAGTTTTTTTTTCATCTTTGCTTATTGTAATCTTTAATTAACTGCGTCACATTATTTTGTTGATATGATCACTGATTACGAGATTGTTCAATCGACTTGAAATCATATCTCAATTAGTCAAGTATTTTTCATTGCATAAAAGTTAAAACTACTCGTCGCTATCTTGAAGATAATGTGATACGAATATTCACTGAGTAATAAAATGATTCAAAAGGATTGAAAACAAAATACTTATGACTCTTGTCAACAATTTCAACTAGACGAAACGCTGTCTCGTGATTATATCGCTGCATGAAAAAGATTGAAATTCATAATATCACCTTCTGAACAGATATTTACCAACAAGATAGACATGCGAACTACAAAACCATTAACAACTGGTCATATTGATGTGTTTCTTAGTATCAAATAATTCTGAATAGAAGACTAATATGAAATATAATCTCAATAACTAGGCAAAGTCAAGAGCTACGAGTCTGCAGTTTTGCCCATTCTAATGGCGATTAGTGAATACTACGTATAACAGATAAAATTACTTAAAACCGTTATCGTATTGACAAAACATGCAGATTGATGTTTCGTTTCAAGGAAATTTCGACAAAACAGTCAACAAAATCATAAATAGTCTGACTGAATGCATACATGATTGCATTTGCTTAGCATTAAAATGTATACGTAAATTATACCTTGAAACATAAATACAAAATCTCTCTTTCCGATACAAAAAATCCTAACATCATGTTATTTTCATGTCGATCTTTTAAAATGATTTAATACTTTTAATAACAAGTCATTCGGAACACGTCTCTTTCTATTACTGAAAACCACAGATTGCTATTTTCTAATGAACAAATGCATGCGCACCTCTCGTTAGTGTCGGGGCGAATGTTTATTTATATTTTTTTTAATCATGCAATGCCTATAGGATTTTCATGCATATTAAAAATAAAATTACTATTATAGAAAAGCAGTTCTTTAAGTTGCTGGTTTATTGATACAAATTAACTTTGTCATGCAGTACGCTTTACTTAAAAAAGCTTCACTAAAATGAGAAAAAACAAAATAACAACAACAGCATCGCTCGTATGATATAACTTTATTGCATAGAATAACATATTTTTCAGTTAGTCGTTTTGAAAAATGTTTGTATAACTGCCCATTTTCCATTTACCATCCAATTTGGATCAAGTTTTGCTACTTGTTTTGCTATTTTTTCATCGATTTCGACTTGTACATCAGCTTTACATGTGCGTAAAACCACGAATGAAGTTGGTTGAAAACCACGTAATGCAGTTTCAAACGTTTCATTCAATGGCCATTGAAGATCGCCAACTAACTTTCTATAATTAAGATCACCTTTAAATATGAGTAATTTCGATTCTGACATTGCCGAGTAAAGTTCCGGTGAAATTCGTTGCATAGATGAATAATCATAGGGTAAAGTAAAAAAACGATGCGTTTGAATAATCCATTGACCATTTCGAATATATTCTTCCCATCGTTTTCCAGCGATTTGCCACACTGGATTTGATGACGATTTATTTAATTCGTCTAAGAGCCATTGAAAGTCGGTTTTCGTTGCATCAGATACAAACCATGGTAAACATTTTAAGTATAGTGTTATACGTGAACACAAACGTTTCGAGATAAGAAAATCAGCAAAACATAAATCAGTGATAAGTTCAAAGCCAGCATTATCAAGAATGAAATCAATATAAACATCAAAATTTAATAAATATGCTTGCTGATCATAGAGATAATTAAAAACTGATGATTGATTATTAATTAATATATGGGATTTGAGTTCACTGATTTGATGAAATGGATCATGTTCTTGGGAACAATCAGCACCGCCAGATAATGACAGATCGCATGCGTTGCCCCAGAGACTAATCTAAAGCAAAAACAGAAAATTAGAACCGTACTTTTATTTTGTTTCGAATCGTCCTTCATACTTCCATATAATTGTAAAATTGTTGTTCGATTGTTGCTTTATGATTGAGAAGATTGATGGTTGGATCAATATCTGTATTCAATTGAGCGAGAATAACATCGGTAGCTTTTGACGACAAAATAAAATTATATTGTTTCATTTCAATAAATGGATCAATATGTTGTAAATGCTTTCTAAATGATTAACAACGAAAAGAAACAAATCACAATTATGTTGAATTCATCTGAAAACATTTCATTTCCTCACTATTAGCGTGCAGTATAATTGACTTAAATGTCTGAATATTCTGAACCATCTAATTCTGAATCAAGATTTTTCTACATTTTCGAATACAATTTCATTTTAAGGTCGCTGAGCTTTAACTGTTTAGAGAATTGAAAGCTCAATATTTTGAGATTGATCAGAAATTTCTACGCAGAAAGTCAGCAAAGAAAAAACATATAGATAGCGCTAACAACTGTACTGCACTAGCTATATATACATACGTTAGAAAAAATGCTTCAGCAATTTTTCGGTACATGTAACATTCATTAAGAAGCCAACTGCTTTTAAACCAACTTAGCGGTTCGCCTAAAATATATTCATTAATTTACGAACTTTTCAATTCTAAAGGCTTGCCTCGATCAAGTTCTTTTTGAAGGCATTCATTCCATAGATGAACATCATCAGTATGATTATCAGTTAATAATAGAATAGGTTTATCCTAAAGATTTTTAAATAAAAACGAAAAGAATTTTTATCACGATCTTTTTTTGATTGATAATGTGCAACGGTTTCTCACTCATCCCAGAAAAATTCTTCTAATTTATTATTATAACAACTTACTCGACCAATTTCATATCGTAATTTATCCATCGCGGCAATACAAGATTTACATTCATTCTCTGCTTCCTAGAATAGAATTACCATTACAATTATTTATCAGATAATTGATAAATAACAACTTACATCACCATATTCTTTAGCATAGTTTCCACGATTTCTTGCAAGAAAATCCACAATACGTGTAACAATTGATGGAAGACGATCTTTCACTGTTATATATGCAAATGACCTAGGTAAATTTATTATACTAGAATAATATAATGAAAAAGTCTCGAACATACTTTTTATTTCTAGCTGATAAAGATGGTGGTAGTTCCATTGATGATATACTTTATCTTTTTCGATTCTATTTTTTTCAATGAATACAAATAATGAATAATTTTATTAGGAAAATTAAGCGCGTATTATCTACAATAAGTAAAGTATCTTTCATCCAAGTGATTTTATTTTACAGACAAGAAAAAAAGAACGTTATATAAACAAGCAAACAGCAAATCAAAATTAAATGTATTTATATTGATTCAATTTTTTACTGGGATCATAATCATCGCTCATCCGTTGCCAATCTTGTTCTGTTTGACCAACAACAAAGCCAACTAAAATTGAAAACGAAAGAAAAAACTATAGAATCGTACTGCTCTAGAATAGCATACCAGCTTTTTTATGTAAATGAAGGGCACTTTCTTCAACATCAGCCCAGCGAACTTTTTTCTTTCTTGATTGACAATCCGGTGATAAATCATTCGGTTGTTCTTCTATATTACCTGTTGTATTATTCGAATATTTTTCAATGAGTGGCGACGATGATACATTACGACGTTGATATACACCATCGAGACGATCTAAATGTTTACATTTAAATATAAATAGAATATAATGAGACGGAAAAGTATTTAAAGAAAGAGATTTTTCAAAAGGAAAGTAAGAAAAACAAAGAATATAGCATACCGAGATTTGTTTCCATCATTGCTTCCCATTTACTTTTCTTTGTAATCTAGAATGATCATTTGCGTGCTTCTGATGGTTCACATCGTCGATCGGATTATTGCAAAATTCAGTCTCAGACAAACAAATATGTGCTTACCGTTTTCTCTCTCACTCATAAAAAACTCCCTTTGTCCCTTGTATTCATTTTGTTTTCAAAAGTATTACTTATTCAAATTACCTGACTCTCCTCCTCTTCAGCGTCATTTTGTTCAGTAGTTGCTGTTGTTGTTGCCGCTGAAGGAGCATCGTCCATTTCAACCTTTGACAAATAAAAAAGAAACAGTTAGCATTACCCTTGAAAGATAAAACAGAAAGTATGCAATACGATATTGTGATTATTTGTACATTCAAAGAGATAAAACTGAAGATGCCTATAAAAAATTACTCGGTGTGTCAAGGTCTGTTCGAAGAATCTAAATTTATTTTTTGCTATATATCAATATTCTTTTTAGATCATAGTTCACAACAGTTGCAGCGGCAATAGAAGACTCTTGTTTCAAAAGAAACCAAAAACTTGTGCAAACCTCATCGATTGCGTCGGATTGAAGTAATGAACGAATATCCAGAATTTCATATCGAAGTGGTAATTGTTCCCAACGTTTATGGATCTATAAGAAAGCATAAATAATCTTTACCGTTTTTCTATGTTTTCACAAGAAATTTACTTGTTCAATGTCAACAGAAGATCGACTGTGAATATTTCGTTGTGCACATATTTGTATATCATTGTTTAATTCAACAAAATAAACTTGAAATTGATTGGCTTCAGCATAATCAGCCATATCACGAAAATGTCCTGTTTGTTCATTATTTTGATCAACAATTAGAAATGGATAAAAACGATCATCTATCGATTTTCGAACTAATTTAATTAAATTTCGTCTATATGTTTCTTCCATTTTGGCATCATACTCATACTCCATAACCTGTTTTTTAATTTCAAAAGGAAGTGTTCAAGATTTTAAAAGAAAAGAGTTAAATTTCGAAAACCTACAGATGTTTTTGTTATTTTGCCGGTTTTGGGATCTTTTGTTTCAAGTTGATTTTCGTTTAAGAAGTAATTATCAATTGAAAGAATTTTCGGTTTATTAGTACCTTTTGAATTTAGCTCTTCTTCATTCTATAATAACAGATTAAAAAGAATGTGTAAAAATAGTCGAATTTGATATACTTTGATTAATTCCGCAACATAGGATTTACCCGAACCTATTTGTATAGAAATAAATAGTTATTTTAAATGAAAAGCAATAATCACAAACCAGGTAAGCCACGTAGAAAAATAATCAGTTGTCCTGGCCTTTGTAATCGACCGGGTTCTTTAAGAAGTGTATCAATCTGTAAAAAGAAAAGCCAAATGACTTCATTATTTTACATTTTAATTTGTTAAATTAGACATACTGAAATAAGTTGATGTTTTTGAAAAAGTTGACTAGTTAATACTTGTTGTTGTTGTTGTTCACGTTGGGTAGAACGTGCCAATTGAGGAGGCATAGGGTACATATTACGATCACTGTTTGTCCAATGCGGATGTGGAAGTCGATTGTTAAATGATTCCGTTGGTGGTGGGGGTGGCATACATGAGCCTTGTGGAGTCGGTGGAAGTCGTAGTATTGTATTGGTATTTCCCATATATCGAGAATTTGCATGTTGAAAATGATGCTTTTGTTGCGGTTGATTATTATTATATGATTGTGTTGAGATATTCATTAGCGATGGAAGCTCTCTGTTATTGTCATGCGTTGAGTTTGTCTAAATAGAGAGAAAAAAAACCGGGTGCAAGGCATTGTACAATTAATACAAATAAACTTACCGATAAATCGTAATCAGACTCTTCAAGATAATGACTCTTTCGTTTTAATACGCCGGTACCACCACTGAATGATGGCTGTGGAATACCAGTACCACAATTCAATAGAGGTTGCGAAACATTATTGCCACCGCCACTAAATGATGACTGTGGCATACAAAATCCACCACTAAATGGTGGATGATTAACACCGGTACCACCGCTGAAAGATGGTTGTTGTATATTGATTCCACCAGAGAAAGATTGTTGTTGTGGAGGCAACGGCGGTTGAATCTGATTAAACGTCGGTGGGGATGGTGACATAAACGGAGCCGATTGAGGTGGACCAGATGAAAGTATCCAAGATTGTTGTGGACGCGGTCGAGACTGTACAAACATTAGAGTTTGTTGTTGCATTGGCATATTGCCTAGGTAAGATTGACGAAACTGGTAAGTCGGTGCGCTATACATTATCGATTGAGGTTGTACTATTTGCGGTTGCTGTTGTTGAGGAAAAGGTACCATATGTCGATTGACAGGCTGACCATTATTAAAATGATCGACTATAATATAAATTGAAAAAAAGCAAATTTTTATTTTCTATTGGACCCATAAAAATTGACTTACATCGATCGCCACGATATGGTATCATTCTAATAAATATCTATCAAACATCTAGAAATAAATAAACAATTGAATGAATTATTTTATTTCTTTTAAAAAATATGTTTTATGAGTCGTTATAAGAAATTTTCTTTTTGTAATAAAGTCTTGTGTTTTTCTAGATTGCATCCATCGTCATAGCATTGGACATGATAGTATAAGTCAAAATTCATTTTTCATCAATATCTAAACACAATAAATCCATTAGAATATTTCTATTATTTTACCATCTTCTCAAAAAATATACGAATTCAGCATTTATGCAGAGTAAAAAACAACACGCCATCGATTACTAAACAAATTTCTCTGCAGTCCATTGGATCGATCATATAAAATCAATTAAATTCTCGCAGTTAAAAATCAATATTTAATGTACTTGAACAGATCACTTTCTAGATAAAGTTATTGGCGCGCCAAACGATTTAAAATACAACATGTCAACAAATGTTTGTTCGAGTACATCAACAACAGATCTTTATCAACGGCATATAACTTGTAGTGATTCTTCTACTCAAACAATGCTGTACGATCATAACGATGATGACTATGCAAATTACGAAGAAATTCATGGTCACGAGGACTCTTCAACATTTCTTCATACAAAGAATATAAAGAAATCTGATCAAACCACATTGTGTCGAACAAATCATTATTCAATTGGTTGCTGGACAAAGCCGGCTTCTTTACTTACTAGTTAATTCAAGAGAAGTTTTATCAAAAATGAATTATTTCATAAATTCTCTTCGCCAAAAACAACATTTTAACACTTCAAAACGACTTGCCCTTCCTTTTATATAAATGCATAAAACATTTACTCATATATTGACGTTTAACAGATCTGTCTAGTTAAAAAGAACATAGAGCATTCACTAGCTTTTGTTCACACTGTCACTAACTCGTAGTTATATAGCTAAATATTATTACATTGAGAAATAATATGAATTTCGAAGAAACAGTTTTTCGTCATAATTAAATAATTCTTTTTCTAGGAAAAGCCAAAGGATTCGTTTGAAATTGGCATACACAGATAACATCAAGTCTAGTCAATCTCAACAGAAACTTAAGATTGTTGACACATAACAGAACTATAGCTTTCCACTGCACAAAAAACTTACGATTATCTTTTTGTTTTATCGCCGATATTTACATTGACCAATAGCACATCGAGTAGCATCCATTGAAAACCCATCAAGTATTCGTTAAGTTTAATAATGCCTATGAACGAAAAATCATAACAACTTAACTTAGTATTTCAAAATGAATCTTTCATTTTGTTTTTAATTCAACTTACAAGAACTAATGCTAATGACTTCGTTTCATTTCTTTTTTGATTTTTCGATGTCATCTGTAAACATGATTCATAGACATATTATTCTATTATTCTCTGTTAATACTAAATTCGTGCTATTTTTATAAAATAAAACAACAGTACACACACACACACGCAAATATGGAATGATTAGTTTCTATCAAACGAGAAAAAAAAGATGAAAAGAATCTGAACTGTTCATTCTCAACGAACATCAATTTGTGAGATAATACTAGCATTGTTATCAGCCCCATTGGTTGTTTTGCGTAAACGTCTTAAACGTTCTTGAAATAATGTATTCATATGATAACGTAGCGCTGTACTACGACGACGAAGATCAGTTTCACACATATCATGATTTGAACCAAGACGTTGAGCGTCTTCTAATGACATTTTTGTTAATTCTAATTGTGTACCTGATTCAGTGCGTAAATCAAGACTTTTAGCCGATTTATCCAAAGGTGCAATACGAGCTGTATTAAAGCCAGCTAAACAATGCTAAAATAGGCATAAGAACCAACAAAATTATAATTACTTTGAACAATAAATAACTAATTTTTATTTTTACATTAGCAAGAGCAACACTATCAACCGACAGATCTGATAGATTGCCACGTTTTGGTGGACGGAAATTATATGCATTTCTATTCACACGATACTTTGGAACGCTAACACTATTTAAGAAAAAGAAATGTTGTTTCAATGAATTGCAATTGTTTTTGTTGTTGTTGAAAATAATGCTTACCGTGCATATTGAGGTTCATAAGCGTTAGGTTCTTTACGTAATGATGCACATATCGGACAACGACTTTGTCCATTAGCGTCCGGATTAGTTGGAACAGTAAAAAGTCGATCATTAATCGTATAACTGTGTATACCTAAGAAGAATCAATGTCTATATTCCTCAAACAGCAACGAAGAAAATAATTAATTGAGTAATTCAGAATTCTCTGTAAGTATTCATTCTACGTGTTGACTTTCATTTGCAAGAACGTGAAAATTTAAATGTCTCCAACAACAACAAAAAAAGATGCTCTTGCATAGAATAACCCCTAAACTGAAGTAGAAGGAACAAGGCACAGCGTCGTGCTCGACATATTCAAAAATAGAACCTTCGAATAGAAAAAAAAGCTTAGCCTAGGCTTATTCTTCGACACATAGGTTTTGATTGTGTATATTTACAAGTATGAGAATGTTGGTCACCATCCGGTGGTACAAGTTCGAGTTCTTTTGAAAAATCAGTTAAATCCGCATCACTAAATAGAATAAATTATTGAAGAAAAAAATCAAAGCAAAGTTTTATTTTATACTTTGACATAGAATATGATGCTGTTGAATCTAAATTATTCTTTCGAAATGATACTAATTCATCTAAATATGATTCCGATAGAGTATTTTCAGAATTCAATAATGATTTTTCATTATCAAGTAAGCCAGCAACAACATCATAGCCAAGTAAAACTTTTTGACGATTATGAAATGATGTTTGTTGTTGATGTTTTTTCGGCGATGCACTGGTATTTTTTCGTTGCTGTTTTAATGACATATTTTGTCGTTCATGAATACGTTTCTATGTTATTAGAAAGAAAATTTCGAGACAATAATTATAATAAAACTAACTTTAATTTGCTCAACATTATCGGTTGTCCAAACTTGTTGTTCATTAGTTGATGTTCGTAATGTATTATTGTAAATGTCTCGATCGTTGCCTTCATCGAATAAAGAACGCCAATGTTTCAACTATTTTCAATTGAATAAACGAATAGAAAATTATTTCGAGCAAATAGAAATTCACCTCATCCCAAGGTTCAATTGGTTTTTGTATAATTTCATGAGATTCATTTTTTTGTTCTTCTATTTCTTCATCAGTATATGCTTCTTCATCATCTGTATTGTATGAATAATTAAGTCCTTTTCGTCGTTGATCTTGAACATTTCTTAAATACTGATCAATATCAATACGTGAGATATTTTCAGGAATGTTAACAACAAATGGTTCAAGTGGACATGTCTCATCATTAGTAGTGTCTTGTTTCTTTAGAATTGAACGAGGTTTTAATTGATCGGTATACGCCTATATGAAATAAATGTACTATTTAATTGAAAGGAAAAGAACATCTGTACCCTCATATTAGATTGATCATCAACATCAAAAAATGTAACACTTTTGCTTTTTTTTAATGAGCCCACTGAATCGTTTGTAATTGTTTTTAATTGAGTTGAGATCATGTTTTGTCGTACTTTGAGATGATCAATTAAAGATCGAGTTTGCTGTGCAAGACTGTTAGTACTGTCCATGTTGAACTGAACTCTTTTTCGTAATATACACAAAAATAGAAGAAGAAAAGCGAGAACAGAACAAATAATAAATAAACACTAATGAACCAATCCATCAACATGATGATAGATGTCTATGTTTCATTTCTCTTTGATTGGCTCCAGAGAATAGACATGAATCGATCTACTACTTATTATACCCATCCATCGTCGATAGTATTCATTCATTTGGCTTTAAAGAAGGAGGAAACAATCCAGCTGTTTTTTTTCAATTAATGTTCCCGATTTCGATTATCTAATACAAGTTAATGTATTATTATTTATTATCATGCCGACTGACATAGCAAGCACACCTGATGAGTTATTTGAAACTTTTGTTAATGCTCAAACATTTAAAACAATACTTCATTCGTTCGATGAACTATGTCGATCAATACGTCTCGATCGAAAAACAGTTGGCTATGGGAAACGTTCGTTATATAAAGTTTTAACAAGTAGATTACCATCATGGAAATCGAAAAGTCTGTGGTCGAAAATTGATAAACGCGGGGCACAAAAAGAATATGAAAATGGTAATGCTTGTGCAGATATGAAGGTAATCAATCATTTGAATTCTTCTTACAAAATATTGTCATTTACGAATTCGAAAAAAGAAATCATAATCAAAAATCATCTAAATTATTTTCATATCTAGATCGTCTACTAAAGAAAAATCTTGTAAGCGTGCGTGAACGCTTTCATGTATATCATTATGTTTTCTTTAACGAGTTTTTTCCTAATATTTTGCATGAACTTTTGTTCACCGCAGCAACAATAAGCAAACCAATAAATCCTTGCTTAATTTTTTTTTCTACCCTGGATGCATGTATGCAGCCTTCTTTTTCTCTTCTCAGCATGATGAATTCCAGTTTTCTTTTTTTTTTTGTCATGTTTCTTATTACAGTTATTGTTCAACATTTTCTCCAAACCATCAATCACTAGCAGTTTTTTAATCTCTTTTTTTTGACCGTTATTGTATATGACATATATAAACATCGACACTTGTGCATAGTGTGAGATTACATTGCGGCTGTACGAGTATATATATATATATTCCCTGAGTAGAAGCGATACAAGACGAAGAGAAAGGATAATTGGAAAGAGCGATAGGCATTGCATACATTTATATATATATATATATATACATATATATAAGAGTGAATGAGTGGAAAAAAAGAAAGAGATCACTTAATGTAAGAATAAACAAAGAACATTCAATGATTGTTCTTTGAGTCGTTTCGAAAAAGAATAACTATATGTTTTAAAGACAAAAATAAAAGTTAATGTTTTGTTGTAGCATTAATTGTATTGGCTTCTTTAGCGAAAAGAAAATTAAAAAAACGAAGTTTTTGATGAGAAATATTTAAAAAAACATGATATCTACGTAACTGAAGAAGCGTCGCTATAAGGTTTCTTTTTTAATGCTATATACATAAGAGTAACTATTCGGTGTTTATAGGTATGCATTGTGGGTGCTGGTCCGGTTGGCCTTCGATTAGCGATTGAATGTGCATTACTAGGTGCACGGTGTATAGTTGTTGAAAAACGCGACAGGTTTCATCAATATTTATTTTTTGCATTTTAATATTCGAACATTTAATTCAGGTTTTCTCGACACAATGTCCTTCATTTATGGCCTTACATTATCACTGATTTAAGAAATTTAGGTGCTAAAGTTTTCTACGGCAAATTTGCTACAGGTCAAATTGATCATATCAGTACGTGTACATTAAAATAATTTTCAGAAAATTGAGATCTTATGTATAATTGTTTTATGTAGGTATTCGACAATTACAATGTATTCTATTAAAAATCGCTCTTATACTCGGTGTTGAAATCTATCAAAATGTTACATTTATCGATGCAATTGAACCCATATCTACTCAACATGGTATTTCTCTATTCGTATTTAATATACAAGTTTGTTTGAGATTATTTTTTTGTTCATAGGCTGGCGAGCACAGTTTAAACCTGAAAATCACCCGATAGTATCAACGTATGAATTTAGTGTGTTAATTGGCGCTGATGGTCGTCGTAATTCATTACATGGTTTTCAACATAAAGAATTTCGTGGCAAATTGGCTATTGGTATAACATGTAATTATATCAATCACCAAACTCGAGAAGAACAGAATTTTGAAGGTTTCACATTGTTCTGCTTTCATGCACTTAAAAATATAATGCTATTTGTTTTTTTTTAGAAATAAGTGGTGTTGCAAAAATTTATAATCCACAATTTTTTAATGAACTTCAACAACAAACATCAATTGATCTTGAGAATATTGTTTACTATAAAAATGATACACATTATTTTGTTATGACAGCTAAAAAACAATCACTACTTGATAAACATGTTATACTACAAGATTTCCCTGATGCGGCAAGATTATTAGCGCGAGACAATGTGAATTTTATGAAATTATGTAATTTTGCTTGTGAAGCTGCGCAATTTGCAACAAAATCTTCACCACAATTTGCATTTGAATTTGCCGTAAGTTAACTTTCTATGTTGTAGCGAGCCGGTGCCTAAATGAATGTGATTGATCTGAGAATCTCATTTGTTGATGATTGAGTGCAATTTACTCCCCATGATATTGACACGACTCGAAAATCTACCCTTGCCAAAACCGATAAACTGCTTAGTATTTGATGAAGGCTTATCGTTCTGTGAATAAGATTAGCCTCTTCTTTTTTTCCAAATATCTTCTGTATAAGACGAGTTTCCATTCTTATTCCATCCATAGAATAATCATCATTTCTTTTTTTGTTTGATCTGATTAAATATCGTTATCAATTATGTCAGAAATATTTAGATAAGAAATATCATGATGGCCATCTGCCATTGATTATGAAATTCTCTTCGTATATACTTATCGATTCTTTGTGTGTACACAGTGTTACGACACCTTGCTGATAGGTCAGATCATCGCTTAGCAACTGATTTTCTCTAGACAATCTGTATCCTAAAGACGTCATTTTGACAAGATGTTGACGTGATAATGTTGAAATAGTTGAGAAATACAGGATATTTAATACCATGGTTGGCGTCACGATATTTATTTGTTTTCTGTCAATTCAGATCATAAAAATATAAAACTATTTATGATAGTTAAATATATGCTCTTATAACAAGTAACTGTTGTCGTGCAATGAAGTATTTTGTTGCATTTTTTTTCTCAATGAATGTTATAGTAGATGCATAAAATGAGAGTTTTTCTTTTCTTGTTTTGCATCACTTAACATTAATTGCGTTGTAACATGATAAGCACGTAAATCCATATCGCTTTGAACTAGGTAGCCTATTCTCCTTCAATAAACATTGAATGCAGTGCACAATAGTAGAGTGTTTCGATAACTTTGGTAAACGAATCATTATCTTACTTTTTATATAATTTTTTCTCTTGTTTAAACATGATTAAATCTAACTGTAGACGTTTTTGAATTAATTTCCATAATAATTTCATACGCATTTTTCTTTCATCGAATCAGAAATTTCTTGTCTGCATGTCATAATGATTGATCAATTAGTTACATAATCATTTCTCTCTATGTCGTCAGACTTCATTGTTTGTGTTTCCTACTGATAATCTAACAAGAAAAGGTCATTGATAACATTTACTGATTTGGTCTGCAAGCAGTGATTAATTAAAACTTCCGATATGGTTTTTGTAATTGATAAAAAACATCTACTGTATTCACAGTATCAAATAAATAGTTGAATAGGAACTTGTCTATTTTGAATCAAGAAAGCTATCGAGTTAAATATACTAGATGATGAAATACTAAATATTGTTTCATTATGTTGCAATTTCAATTATCTATATTTTCCCTCATACTTCATCTAGGATGAAATATATCTACAGGGAAAGATGTTCCCTTTGACATGATTCTGATAATCAAAATTTTTCACTCTGAAAGTGGAGATTTCTGTTTTCATTTTTTTCTCGAGGCTTAAAAACATTCAATCGCCATTGCATAGAAAAAATCTAATCGATGCTTGCTTGTCTATCCGTCTATGTTTCACTTTGATTTCGAGAAAGGAATTGACACGTGTGTGAATAAATATAACAAATCCTCATGTAAAACAAAATCGTAAAACATCTGATTATAATTGATTTTTATGCGATTAGAAACCTATTTTAATGGCACTATCATAATCTGATTTTAACCTTAAAAGGCAGACGATTTTTGATTTTATTTTAATTGATTACCTATCAAACTATTATAATCGATTAAAATAAAATAAAAATAAAAAATAATCTGCCGTTTAAGGTTGGAAAATCTGAGTAAAATAGTGCCATTATAATAGACTTTTAATCTGATCATTTATCCAATTTTTTTTTACATGGGTCTCTCTCAAGAGGATAGTTTAAATAGACTCCGTAGCAATTTATTATAGATAAAGGTTATAATCTAGTAAGTTACATTTTAGCTGTTAAACAGAATATATATATATATATATTGATCTTTTCAAATTAAATTTTAATTTTCTAAACAATAGGAAGATCATTATGGTGCAGCCGATGTACAGATGTTCGATTTTACATCATTATTTCATGCTGTCAATGCTTCTCGGATTGTTGAACGTAATGGTAAACAAATCTTCATGGCTCTTGTTGGCGATAGTTTACTTGAAGTAAATAGTTAAAAGTGAAAGAACCTTGCATTTATTGATAAATATCACTTATAGAGCTTTTGGCCCACTGGTTCCGGTATTGGTCTTGGTTTTTTTGGGTTATTCGATACAGCATGGTCTATATTAAAATTTGCTAAAAATGAACATCCACTTAAGATTCTTGTTGAACGTGAAAGTGTTTATAATTTACTATCGCAAAGTACACCTGAAAATACGAAAAATAATCATCAATTGTATTCGATTAATCCGGCATCACGATATCAAACTTTAAATTCGAAAAGTTGCACAATTGAAGAAATTCGTCATTTGTACGATTCAGATAGTATACCAACTATTGACATGAATAATAATCATGTTAAATTGAATAAAATTGATCGAGCATCTATGCGACGTGCTCGAAGTTTTAAGCAAGCACCATCGCCCATAGGATCATCATCATCATCGAATGGTATTGAAAAGTGAATTTAAAAACAAAATTCTAAGTTCTCGCTTTTTCTCTTTTGAAGGAAGTAATCACGAAGAAAATTTATTGCAATGGTGTGAAGATATTATCCATCCTTACAGTATTACAGTGAAAAATGATACAAAATCATTGCAAAACTGTCTTGCCTTTTGTGCTATTGTACATTATTATCGACCTGATTTAATGTATGTGAAAAAACACAAGAGATTTTGATTTTAAACAATAATTTCTCTTTATTTTAGTGATTTTAAATCGCTTCAACCTGATCGTCCAATAAGTAATTTTCAAATCGTAAGTTATCCCTTTTGTTTTTACTTTCATAAATCAATAAATCATTCTTGTTATGAAAAGTTATTCGATGTAATGCAAAATCAATTATCATTACCACTCGATCGTAAACTGCAAAATAGTCTTATTTTATCAATGAAAAGTTCAATTGAAGAACGCATACATCAATCATCAATCGTTCTTCTTCAATTGTTGTATACACATTTTCATCATGATCATCATGAACAACAATTACAACGACGTCGCTCAAGTACGCCATCACATGAAGTTCCACCGACCATTGTAGTAGTATCAAAAAAAGCAACTGATGAAACAAATAAGACTAATAATAATAATTCAACAATTAAAGTTAGTGCTTTGGTCGCTCACTATTCAAATGGTGATACGTCACCATCACCGTTGAATGTAAGTGTTAATCCGATAGAAAAAACTAAAAAACATGAATAATCGATCCACGGGAAAATATATATTTTCAATTATCAAATGAAAACTGAAAAATTCAGATTAATTGTTCCGTTAGGCAAATAAATACATTTGTAGTATTCCCGAAAAGATTATCAAATAATATAGAAAGATAGTTTTGTGAAATACGATCTGAAAGGAGTGTTGAAGTATATAGGGTAGAAATTTGGACCCATCCCTCCGGCCTCTCCCCCCCCTCACAGACCGGGACAGAGAAATTAATTAATTAATTAATTTCGGTCGCAGTCTGTGATGATTTCTGAGGTTTCTGTCACGGTCTGCGATGGTTTTTGAAGTCTCTGCCACTGTCTGTGATGGTGCCTGGATTCTTTGTCACAGTATGTGACGATTTCTGAGGTCTCTGTCATGGCCTGTGACGATTTTTAAACTGCAACGATCTGCGATGCCCTGTGAAATCTCTCTGTCACGGTCTGTGATGAATTCTGAAGTCTGTGTAACGGTCTGCGATGGTCTTTAGAGACTCCATACATCATAATACAGACCGTGACAGAGAAGCTTCACAGACCGTGGTACACGGGTTCCAGAAAAGGAGCTTTATCGTGTTTCACGTTTTAATCCCACAGGGATTGCGCTAACAGCTTTTTTTACATAAGCAGTGTAAAACCATGATTTTCCAGCTTATGTTTAGGCGATGTATGAATTATTCATAATCAAACAGATTACCTTTTTTTTACAACCTATACGAGAAAAGCTATGTTTTAGTAAGGATTGCAGTAGTCCACACAAACTAAAGACGATTGATATTTAGAATTTCTTCGTCTAGCGTTTGATATGATTATTTTCCAAACATTTAAACATGAATTATCTTATCACCTTACATTTATATATAAAAACTCCATACTGAATTAATTTTTCATTGAGAAATTTGTTTTCAAAAATTATTATTCTTGTTTAGAACCATCCTCCAATCAGTTTACAATCTGAACGTGCTCCAACATTTTGTTTTTATTGTAAAGAAAAAGTTTCAATACAGGATTGGTTTGTTGTTGAAAAGAATGTTTTACATGTGAAGTGTTTTAAATGTGATACATGCCATTTGCAACTACGAAAAACAAATTATCAAATTTTGACGGAACCACACTCGGGCAAAATATCATTCCACTGCCGATATCACAATTTAAATAAACAACAAAAAGTAATATACATAAAAAAATAAGCGCAATATATACATATATACATATATACATATTTGATTTATTTACATGTCTTTTTTCGTCTTTCATAGGACGACAATAATGAGAATCTTTTGCGACTTTGTAAGTACAATCTTATTATTGTTTTGGATAGTTTTATCGATATAATTTTCTCCAATAACCAACCAATAATTGCTTTAAATCATGACGGAAACGTTTGCCAAGAACAAAATATAGTACAAAGTTTATTGAATGATTTATAATCATTGATAAACGTGCAAATGTATAATAAATATTTGTATCTACAGAAGTGCCATCACGTACGATTGAATATGTATCATAATTATTGATTGTTGATGATTTTGCATTTAATTTCATTGACATAACTAAATTAACCACAACAGCCGGTAATGTTAAAACCAAAAATGAAAATGAAACAAATAATAGCAATATTGTCAATCTTGTATGAGTTAAATATGAAGCGCTTGTTGTTCTATTACATGTTGGTACAACTTCATATTGATAACGTGAACGATTTTTTATTTCGGTTGATATTGTTGATACCTCAGTTGATGTGCTTGATATTTTTGTATTATAACGTAAACAACGTTTTTCTGAGTGACCTAATTTAAAAAGTAAAATAATTAAATATTCAGTTTGTTTTTTTCTTAAATTTTAACTTACTCGAATGCGTATGTAACGTAGCAGTTAATGGTTTTGTCTTTGGGATCGATCGATAACATCTTAAATGGCGATGTTGATGTTCTATCATTTCTACTGTTGCATAACTTTCAGAAAAATGCCGATGTTTACCATCTTGTTGACTTGATCGTGATGAGGTATTACTGAATCGAAACATACGTCGTCGAAAATGATGTGCCTCAATTAAACGACGAATAATTGAAGAGTTCAATGTTATAATTATAAAAAATGGTGCAATATTATAAATAACAAAGTCAACATAAACCCATATCTTTTCATAATTTTTTCCTGTTAATCCACATAGAACTCTATCTTCCCTTTCATGTGAAACGTTTGATTGATTATTGCATGTCTTTAATGCATACGTATATTCATTTTTAATGAGTTCAACAATCAGTACTATTGGACAATCAACGATCAAGAAAAACATCACTAATATAGCCAATGCCACTCGTGTATTTGTCGCATGATTAATTTTATGTGCAAGCAATGGATATTGTACAGCAATAAATCTTTCAACAGTGACACTAACAACCAAACCAGCGGATAGATGTGTTGTGAAATTTCCAAATAAATAAACCAAACGACATGCTAAATCTGATGAAATTTTGACATCGTAATATTTGTTCACTTTTGTTATCCACTCAAGGAGTGGACTAATTGTTAAATATAAACAATCAACAAATGCCAGCAATGTTAAATACAAACTTGCTGGATAACGAGAATGCCGACAATTAATAAGCATAATAAAAAATGATAGTGCATTACCGAATATACCCGATAGTATAAATACTGGATAAATATATAACCGCATATATTTTGAAACTAATTCAGCATAATCAGATTGAGAATCAATTTGATTGGATAATGATGATAATGATGCTTCTACTGCTGCTGCTGTAACACGGCATGTAATATTATAATCATCGGTATTATATGTTGAAATTGTACAACGGGTGTATTGACACGTTGAGTTTACACTAATAGGCGTACGTTGGTCTTCCGAAAAAGATAACATATACTCTATAATCTGTTTTATTGAACTGCTTGTATTATCGGCCATTTTATGCACTTATTCTTGTCGTATGTTGCTTCCGTTTCTATAAAACTAGACACTGCTCAAGTCTGAATAAAGAAAGAAATGACGTGATAGAGAAAAATAAAAACTATGAAGAATTTTGTTCTTCTTTTTCTCGTCTTTCTCTTTTCTTCTTCTCTTCTCTTCTTCTTTTTGTGCTCCAAGTGTTTTTACTTTTGTTCAATAGGATATTTACATACATCTTTTCGCTAAAAAGAACGTCAAAAAAAGAATCCTAATACTAATCAACGGTTAACATCATTAAAGTTTTTGATGGCTTGTTTAAGATAAAAGAGAAAATAAATGAATCTTGAATAACAGAATTTTAAATCGAATATAGAACAACAAAAGAAACAATCCGAAAATCCTGTTTTTGTATATATATATTTGATAGGTCTCGATCAAGAAAAACGTCCATTGTCATTTGATGAAACAACAATTGCTAAAAAACAACAAATATTTCCATCACGTCATCTAGATAATACAACAGCAGATGAACGTGTATCATTTAGTTTAGAAAAAGAAATTATAGATGATGATAAGGATGAAATAGTTTACAGTTCGACATCAAATATAATGTGAGTATCTTTCTTGATCGTTTAGACACTTATTATCTAAACTATATTGATTTTAATCAAAAGAAATAATAATGATGACGATGACGATGATGATGATGATGATGATGATGATGATGATGATGAACAAACATCACCAAGAACCAATGACAATTCAACAAATTCATCAACTGAGGAAATAACTGATGAAGAAGATGAAGTTGATGATGATGGATCGGACAATGAAGAAGACGAAGAAGAAAACAATCGTGATGATGATGATGCTGTAGTGTAAGTTCTACATTTATCTTTTTCCTTTTATTTAAATTATTCGATATTATCTATCTATATATATATATTTGAACAAAAGTAAAACAGCATGAAAAACTACGCTTAATGGTTTAATAAAATCGGCTATTTCCGCATGTGAATCTTCTATAAGAAAAGAAAAGAAAATTATTTGTGTCAGAATACGTGAGTCAAAAAGAAAGGCCAGGACAACCAGTTCAGTTATGTTAATGTGTGAGAAAACAAAAACAAAAGATTCACAGCAAATAAGAATCGATCGGAAAATTGCGTGATAAAAGCAAATATTGGTCTATTCATGCGTTTTATTTTTGTCATATAATCAATAAATTATTTTAACTATCGTTCATTATAGGATTCAATTAGATAAATCAAAAAATAACTCAGCTATAGAAATATCAAAACAAATTCAAAACAAAAAGTCGTTCGCTGAACGAAAACAATATTTAAGCATCGGTAAAAAAAAAAGCTAATGTTCAATTAAATGATCGGATTTGATTAACTATTTTAATTTAATTAGATTCTGGCCATATTCAATCAGAATCACCATCACCTGTTGATCTTTCCCCATCATCACCATCTCCAATAAATCAACAAGTACCAACATCAAAAAAATCAGATCCAATAGCGTTCGTAAGTTAATTTACTGTGAGACACAAAAAGCTCGTGCTGTTTTTAAATGGAACATATTTATGAATCTTGACAAAGACTCATTGATTATCGTAGAAGATGCTGTTATTGTCACGTTGCCTGTTATTATTTAATAGATTAACAATGCATAGCGCATATTCCTCGTAACGTCTCTGAATCTACAATTTCAGTTTACCAACTATTAAAATTCCTGACCTTGAATAGAAACTACTAATTAAGATGAGAACATCAATGTTTCCTAGGCCATCTCACTACAAAAAAAAAGAAGACTTGATTTGATCGAGTTAGGACTTGAATTTCGTCGAGAGAACCTAGGCACGAAATTAATAAGTGAACACTACCAAGGACCTCCTCCTCGTCCTACTACTACTAGGGCCTAGTTTGTAATCAAGTTTAACACGCTCATTGAAATCGTCTATGTCAAATATCTTTTAGTCATATTTTCGTGCACCATGTCCAATTTGTCGTGGCTCAACATATGACGAAACGTCAACAATTGAAATAGAAAAACAATATTATCATAAAACATGTTTACATTGTTATTCATGTGATAAACAATTAAAAGAAAATGAATATAACTATCATGATTTATCATCGAATGGAAGATATAATTTTTACTGTACATTACATTATTGTAAAAGCCGTCTCAAACAAGTAACAACAACATTAGCAGTAGCAACTCAGCAAGGTTTGGATGAGTAAATCTTTTGTTGTTATTGTTTGTTTTCAAGTACCTTGATTTTCATTTAATATTCTAATCTAATCAATGGAACAAGCCTTCGGCTAAGACTAAAACAACAAAAAATACTCCTATTCAAAAATAAAACCCTGTTCGAGATTTGTTGCTTTTTATGAAAATCCTTGTATTCACCGAAACTAAATAAATAAGAAGATTTCATTTCTCGATGAAAATAATACTAGTTTAGAGAAAATTAAGATTTAATATATCAGCTATAACAATTTATTTCATGTCATAAGAGTATTTGAAGATAATTCAAATGAAGATGAATGCTACTTGTCTCATTAATAGCACTCAATTAGACTCAATTTTGTCGGTTACTCATATTCTGATGCTATTGTGGGATGATAGTGTCAGGAAAATATCTTCAAGAATATCAAATTTTTTTTCTCATTGAAGAACAAATTATCATACTTCATAATAATCGTTGTAACTGGGAAAGTGTTTTTTTCTTCTTCATATTTCAAAAATCTTGGTGAAATAGTTAATGATAAAATTAATTACTAGAAGGCATCCGTGACATAAACAGATTTTTAATTGATAAAAGGTTAACTTCATGGAAGATTTAATAATATTGTAATAATGAAATATGCCGTAGTTGAGAGCAACAATGAATAAGTTCTTTGAGATATTTTAGGAACTCGATACACTTTATTGCTTTGATAGACACAATTGGTCAGTTCAAAATTACATCACTCGCTAATGCCTGTTTTGCAGTAGCAGCACTCAATTATTTTTCTACGAATATTACATGAGATTAGTACTAGCAGTCGTCTTGTTAACTCGACAGTTTTGCGTTTCTTAGCTAAATCTTTTGAATTTCTATTTTATCGCGTCATTGTTTATTATAGAATCTAAATCGAAAGCACTTTATCCAAATCTAACTCAATTACGTAGTAATACAAATGCACAATGGAATGACAGTCTTCGTTTGTATCCGTCATTGAAAGATGCTCTCAGTTCAACACCACATCCTCTTAATATTGTAAATATATCTGATAATAAGAAAGCACAACAAACGGATCGCCTTGAACATGTTCAAACATCTATTTCAAATAATATCAACGAAAAAATTGCCTCAAATATTATAAGAAGTAAAACCTTTGATGAATCTTTACCAAAAGAATTGAGTGATAATGATGAAAATTTAAATGTTGACTCAAAACTAACAGTAGATCACTCAGGCAAATATCGATTTAAACGACGTGAACAAAATCGTCTACCGTCACCGATATCATCAAGTAATACTCAATTAGTGTCATCAAACAATACGCAACAAAGTGAAACAAATCTATTATCAGTAGTAAATCGGAAGAAAAAGAAAATTCTTATTCCACAATCAAATTTGAATTTATCATCGTCATCATCACGAACATCATCTCAATCATTAGACGATGAACGGCAACGTATGTCGAACGAACGTCGTCGGCAACGTGATGAACGACAAAAGGAGCTTGTGCGATTTCGTCGTTCACAAGAAATTCAACGTGAACTTGAAGAAATCGAAGAAAAACGTTTGGAACTTGATAAACGTCATGTGACGGCACGTCAACATTTGAGTAAAAATTCAAAATTCTCTGGCTTCTATTTTTAACTACAATTTTTCTCATTAAATAGATTCATTTTTCAATGACGAAACGAAGAAAACCTATTGGGAACGAGAGTGTTTATGTGTTGTTCGAGAACGAACAGGATTACAACGAGTCACAGACGAATTATTAATGTCCAAACGTGGCTTGACGCTAGAAAATGAACGTTCACGTGCAGAAAATGAATATCGACAATTAATTAATTTGCCAGGTATGTCATAATTTGAATAATTCACATACCGTATTTTTCAATTGAAAACGAAGCAAGTTTTTGAATAAAAAGAATACGACAGAATTTTTAATTGATCCTGGAATATTTAGAGTTTACGCCAAAGAAAGCTTACGAACTCATAGGCGCTTTTGATCTTTGATAGAATATGAAAATCTTAAGGAGATTTTCAGCTAATGACACGTTACTCAAATTAGATAAACCTTTTATTCTTATAATAAATATTGGAAATAACGTTATGTCGTCTACAAATTGTAAAAATTTGAGACTTCAAGTTTTTGTTCTATTTTTAGCTTACTCGCGCTTTTCTTATAGGATATACGTATGAATAAACAACTTATCATGTGATGTTAAAAGAATTTTTAAATCAGTGAACAATAATCTTTCTCTTCCGAGTCTATAAGAATCCGTCAACACGCGAATGACTCATAAAATTGGAAAAGATTAATTTCCTGTTATTTGTTCTTTTTTAAACCATTAGTAAATGGATTTTAGTGCTTCAATATTCTATTGATACGCATTTACAATGAACTTATAATACCCTAGAATTGAGATGGCCTTTTCTAATTTAAGAATTCTTAAGAATAAATGAACTATTTTTCTTTACCCTGGAGTTACTTTAGTACGTTCACATTTTCCCTTGAAAATTCTATTGAAGTATAAAACTATTTTTAAACTAAACACAATTATATCACCATCAATCAATCAAATTTTGAGCGTTCTTTTGTTCTTGTTTGAATAAATACTTTATGACAGAATTAATGTGAAATCTTCACTTGAAAAAGAAAACCAAAGTTCATGACATCTAGATAAACTTTATTTATAGCAACGTCTGAAATAGAGCTTCCGATTCTTGATGTCCTTTCTGAACTTTGAATATTGAGTTTAGTCAGCATTGAATTTAAGAAAACTAAAAGTTCATTTTAATTATATTTTAATATCAATGAATTGCATAAATTTAGATGAACATAAAACAATCAAAGATAAAGAACGTGAAGAACAATTGATAACAATGATTGCAAAATTGGTAGAAGCAAAAAATAATTTAACACTTGAACTTGATCAAATGAGATTACGGTAAAAATAAGTAACGAATTCCAGTTATTCTTATTTATATACAAGAGCACTATTTGAATGCATCTCTTCTTAATATTACTGATTTTCTTCTTATTAACCTACTTCTATATCTCATAAATATTATTTTCAAAGGGATAATAACAACTACTTATAAAGGTGAGAATATATGTTTAGTGTCCGATCTAAATAACAAAAAAAAATGATTAGTTCCCAAATTTCGTTATTAGTTGATGAAAATATAGTTCTCTTGTGTCTAGTTTGCATGCTTGTGAACCTTCTATTCCTGTACGTGTTGTCTCCTATTTTGCTCACATTCTAGATTTTCTTTTCATTAATTTTTTGTGTGATCATATCATAGTTGCTTTTGCTTTCTTAATTATAAATATTAATGTTTGCCTTAATATTAAATAATCTTTCTATTTATTCTAGGGAACTACAAGAAGATGAATGTTTACATCATGCCTTTCAGCTTCAAGGAATCGAACAACCGACGACGAATTTTCACACTTTTGACACCCTCAAAGACATCATTTAATTTTATATTGATTAACAATTTCATATTGCCTTAGTTTATTACGTAATACTCCATGCTTTCTTCTTTGTTGATTTTCGTGATTGATTTTGAGCTTAAATATAAAGAAAATAATAAAACCTTCAATTTCTCTATCAGTATTTTTCAGCAAAATTCATTTTTTCTTTTTGTCACATATCCTATTGTACACTCGTCGTCTTTTTTTTTTATATATTGATATGTCATAATAAGCGTGCCCGCACTCTTTTTGCTTTTATTTACAATGTTTGTTTGCTCTTTTGTTCGAATGCAATCATCCAGTGAAAATAATAAAAAAACAACTTTTCCTGATGCTTGTTATAAGGCCTTGCTATTCATTCTATTTTTTCATTAGTTACAAAGAAAAAAAGATATCCTATGATTTCATATTTGAACAGAAAAATCAATTTTTGAATTTCTTAATTATTATTAGAATAGACAGAAATGAATTGAATTCTTTTCGTCTCATCCAATTAGCTTTTGTCTACAATTTTAATGAACATATAGAAATGGAAAGAACTCCCAAAGCCTTTTTTTTTATAGCATATGCTTTTATTTGCGTATTTCTTTAATTATTTTTAACATCGAGCATACTTTCTATCTATGAGCACCATTGTCATTGTATTGATCATCTGACAAAATAAATGCGAGCAATCTTTATGGAAATGCTTTGTGTGTGTAGATTAACAATATTGCTAATAATAATAATAGGATTTTTAATAAAAACATGCTTTTTCTATAGTGATTGCATCAAAAGAAAACGAGAATATTTTTCATAATTGTCTTATTGGCACTTTTCTTTGCTTACGCAAACAACTGAAATAGCAACAGAAGCTATTCAAATCCTGTTAAGTACATTTCCCGGTAAATTTCATCATGTGATGTTTTCACAGCTTAGTAAATCCTGTCAAAACAAACGTGACTCATGAAACAATGATGAAAAATAATACGTATCAATTTCGCCTAAAGCATATTAAATAGCCGAACTTATTTACAAGCTTGATGCGAATAAATATTGTTATCTCCAATGTAAAAGTTAAGAAAATAGAAGTTCTAAAAATATTAAAATCATTATATAAAAAGACATTCTATGTTTTCTTCAAGTGAATAACAAACTAGTCTCGTTAAATAAGACAAAAAATTGTCATGAAAATACAATGAATGATTCAATCGAGTTGAATTACGTAAAAAATAGTTTCTGTAGTTAACACTATAGTACTTTGTGAAAAATCTAGGGTTTTTGTTACTTTAACACTTATGGATAAATGCTTGATGAATGAACAGTTTTAACAGGGATAGATGAATAGTGTATGAAAATATTATTGTAGCGTCGAGTGGATCTTAATGAGAATGGATTTTGCTTTTAGAGTCAATTCTTTTTATTAAGTGTAATGATGCTTCATTTGGAATTAGAGCATTTTGCATGATTAGAACTATAAAAAAAAAGCAGCAGAATGACAGTGATATAATTAACACAAACTTAATTGTTTATTTCAGCGCTTTTGTGTCATATAGGCCAATTAACTTCAAAATTACTCTTGATATTCATTGATTCACACATGAGTCGTTACTTGAGTTATTTATAGTCAATTTTAATTGAGTATAAGAATAAATAAACAGGTGAAAATATTTTTAAAATGATCACATTATTTAGTGAGATGATGTAAAACATTTACTTGAAAATTTATATATAGAAAAACAAAACTTGTAGTATGAATTATTCTCATTAGATTTAGCTGATAAACGTTTTTTTGATCTGTGAAAACTATCTTTAAAAATATGTAATTATAAGATTTTTTAAGCACGACAGCATTTGATTGGTGATTGAAAAAGTTGTTTTTTATTAGTCATCCACTTGGCGATGAAATTCAGTCAACCATGATTTTTCTAACAAGGGAATCTTTTCATATAACAAGCGCACCTTGTTTACACATACATGCACGTGTTCAATTGATTGTTAATCATTCAGTTTTTTCTTTATTTGGAATGTCTTCCGTTTTTTCTATGCTCATTTTCAAAAGTATGCTAAAAACATGAGGCAGATGAAATAACGAATGATGATGAAAATCAATTGGTGTCACCCCGATTCGCCCCTGATTGGTCCCATACACAATTCGTCCTATTTTAAATTTTCTCAACTGGTCTCATTCCGAGTTTGTACCTATCTCAATCGGTCCCATGCTTAATTGGTATCTAATTTTTCGGAATGCCGTGATTATCCCCTTCTATTGAATGCTAAGTATACTAATCACAATACCTTATGTCTTGTTGATCTTCTGAAGTACGAAAAAAACCTTAGGCAATAGCGAGCACAAAGAACATTGCTTGTATTTCTCTAGTAAAACAAATAACTCGTGTTGAAGTTCACATATAGCGAACGTTCAAAGCCTGTGTTGCACTTTAAAGGATATCAATATACAAAAAAACGGGAATATAAAACTGGTCAAGAAAAAGAACAACATAGAGAGTAATAGCTTTAATGTAATCTTATTTTTCTTTGATAATAAATAGTTCTTTGTCTATAACGTATTATATTGTTTTACAGGCAATCAGGGACGAGCTAAGAAAAATTTAAATGGGACGAATTGGATATGAGGCCAATCAGGGACGAATCGGGACTAAGCCAAATCAATTTACATGAGTGATTCGTGCAAACGAAATCTGAGTATTGCAGCTTATTATTTATTTCATGAAAAAACTCATTTAGGTAGAGCGATGAAGACCGACCACTCGACCAGCCAACAGGTCTTATTATTGAATTTAAATTTGCGCTGCTACGTTGAAAAAGTGAGTTCTCTTTTTTTTTCTAACGTAAGTGTGCAACACTGGCTGACTTCGAAGTTAATATTTTCTTCACAAAAACAAATTTGTTCTCTAATGTAAAAAACGCACACTTGACACATAGAAACGCTTTCTTTTTTCATTGATTTTCGTTTGCCAGGGCAATTTAAGCAAGACAATATGCTGAAAATGGCTGTTTATATTCACAAAGAAAAACAATTTTTTTATACTTCTAAGATTATTCATGTCAAAACTAATCAGAGAATCATGTATATCATTCATTTCGTTTTAGTATTTGCCGTCGATCTATATGCACCAGTGAATATATACATTTCGATAGACGCTAGTTATTACTTACGATTTTCTACTAGTGTATACATTTTATTATCTGTAAAATATACAGCAACGAACTAAAAATGACTTCTGTTGATATCAATATTCAAACAAGTTATAACAAGCGACCGTCTTCTTCTCCCGGCGAACATCATGAGTTTTTCAATGGTATTTATAAGCTACTATTAAATTTTGCTAATGCCATGGTTAGTTTTGATATACTTTTGGTAACATTTGCATTCATATTGTCCTTTGGCAATATATTACGTAAAGATCCATACATGAGTGATACATTTCAAATTCCATTGCATTATATAATTTATTTTCTATTGGGTTTTCTGCTATCATATATGTGCTTTAAAAAGGTACGAAATTCTTGTCGATTGTCTATTCATTTGTTAATTGTTTGCTTGATATTTACTCTTATGTTTGTTTTCTTCTTTTTTGAAATAACGTATAATGACGACAAACTAAATGTATCGATTCGTATTTTTCTCTCAGCTGGTATTGGTATGCTTTTAGTTTGTATCTATTCATTACATATTTATTATGAAAACAAATCACATAGTGATTGATTTTTATGATATTCTATAGAAATTGAAATGTGATTTCTTTTTTCATATTTTACTGATCCTAATCAAATTATTATGTAAAATAAATGAAGAAAAGATTGATAATATGAAAATAACTTTTGTGATACAGAAGAATGACATGGTTCGATAGAAAATTAAAAAATGTACATATAAACTTACTTGCAAAAGTTGTTTTTTAAAACTGTCTATTAACTCATCATCGGAGATATGTTTCTATTGGATTAGAATTTTAATAAACACTGAGTTGATATTCGTAGATTTGAAGTTCTAAATAAAATCTGATTCTAATTTCTGAAAATTTTGTTTTTGATTTCAACGCTTTTTGTGAAAGACTGTAAACGAAAATTGCAAGGAGATTTTCTTTTTCTTGAGTATTAAATTGGCATAGTATTATAGAGAATAGTTTCTTTTACGAATATAATCTGAACGCGGTTGAATCGTAAGGATTTTGCTCTCATATTAAACTATATGATTGAAAGTTGTATTCGAATTAGCAGAATAGTTGAAACTAGATCCAGAAACACATTCTTTATTTGCTTTTTGACGACTGGCTACTTGTTTCACTTGTGTAGTCGTTCTAAAACAATGCTTTTTGGTCTTCCGCGTGTATCTTTATATATTTTAGTCGAAGCTGGATACCGACTATTAAGGATATGACCGATGAATTTATCATAGGAAAACATAGAACCTATATCGTAAAGAACCCTAGATGAGTTTTGTGCTCGATATGTTGAGCTAATAGATTTCTTGCTTCCTGATGATTGATCATTTAGTTTTCTTTGATACGTGAACCATATTGCTCTATGTGCGTTTGCTACAAGATTTGCTAAATTTGATCTGATAAAATCGACTTCTTCTCGAAAACATCCTAATTCACATTGACCATTAATGGCTTCCTGTTTTTCAATCATATCAAAAGTATGCGTATTGAACAATTTATTCAGATTCCGAGTAAGAATTTTTGGTCCATTTGGATCGACTTTCAAGTTTTTAAAACATCACCGTACTGTTTCAGTGGACATTGGTGACAATCTTCAAGTAAATATTTACGTAAATTCAATTAAAAAGAAAGTCGACAGATTACCGCATGAATTCGTGTTTTTACATTAATTTAAGAAACAAAACAGTAAAGATAAGATTTGATGTGTCATTGCTTTTTATATTTAATGTAAAAAAAATGAAATAAGAAAGAGAAACCAAAAGTTGATAGATGTCATCAATTCTTACGAACTGGTCATAAAAAGCCACGTCGGCAAATTGACTTACGAGAATAATAACATGCCACGTGCAATTTCTTGAGAAAATATGACTGATTTTATTAATTTTTATTAAAAAGATTAACAAAACAGAAAAAAAAGACGTTCATATTATGTTATGATATGCGGTAAATCGAGTTCTACAAAAACAAAATTAACTTTTGAAACGCCATGCTGCTGATGAGAAATTTGTTGTTGTTGGTTTATTATCGAAGACTTGTCCGAATTTCCTTAATAAACAAAAAAGAAAAACAATCATTTTGTATTAATGTTATTCAATTTAATATTTGAGTGCTTAAGATTTCGTGATCATTTCAAGAATGACTAGACTAGTTCTAGGTAGTAGAGAGAGAGAGAGCGGAAAGGCTCACGCAGATGAGCGATTTTCTGAACTTCTCAGATTTTTCATTAAATTTTATTTATGGATTGGGTAAAATCAATCTTTTGGACTAATGACTGGTAAATATTAGCGGTTTTCTTTTCACAATCATGAATTTCTTTCATTGTGCTAAAATATAGGTCATGCTATTGATAGATGCGTGCAGATAAATCTAACGATTTCGATAAATTCCAACAGCCCCGTCGACGAAAATACATACTTGCAATCGAACTGATTGATTTCTTCTAAAATTTTATCAATATCTTCATCAGAAAATTGACCTTGAAGTTTCTATTGAAAAAACAAATAAATCAATATGATCGGATAAACATTTGATAAAATTATTTTACTTCTTCAATTGCTTTTTTAAATAGAGCACGATTTGATATTCGACTAGCTGATTTATCATCTTCATCATCATCATCATCATCATCATCACAAGTAGCAGCAGAGTAAAAGAAATTTGCTAAATCAAGTTGAGGACGACGTCGAAAAAGTGTATGCAATCGTTCGATTGGCGACGGTTGGGTTCTACGTTTTACTAATTTTGGTGGTAGTGGTTTGTCACCAACTAAAATACGAAGATTAGGACATTGAACTTTTACTTGAGAGCCAAGGTCTTTAAAATCAAGATTGTATTGAATTTCCTGCGAATCAAAATCAATATAGAAATTCTCTTGAAACATTAAATGAATTAATCTATACTGTTAAGTCAATTAGTTCAAGTTTATTAGGCACTGCATCTTTTGCTATAAGTGGTTTGACAATAGCATAGCATCCAGCTGATTCAAGTGGATTTGCTGTTAGCTATGAAATAAACGAAACAAAGATAGATATGATACGTTTATTTAAATATTGATTCTTACAAATATTTTTTGTAAACTTTCAGTTTTAGCAAGACCACGACCAATGAATATAGCCGATTCGACTGTTAAACGATTGTGACTGATCAGTATAGCAATAATACATTTCTAATATGTCGTTTCGTTTATGTAAAGATAGACAATATTACCTGAGATCAAGTTCAACAAGTGAAGTATTCTCTTTGAAAGCATTCAACCAAGCACGTCCACATTCAGGTCCAGATAAACCATTATGAGCCAAATTTAATATTTTAAGAAAAACATTTTCCTAGTTAATTAAATAAATATACATATATATGATTTATCTCAATTGATTTCAGGTAGATATTGTATAAATTTCATAGTAGCTTCTAATAAGTTATGAATAATTTGAAAATAGTTAGGTTTCTACGTTTATTACTAATGGCAAGTTGCTTTTTCTATTCTATGTAGATTGCACGTCAATATCAGGGTGGTCGTCGGAAAAACTCATTTTGAGACTTCAAGTTGAAATCTCCATAGAGATAAGCTGTGACGTAAATATTCTCCGCATTTTCTTGATATAAGCACAGCAAGTATATCGCTTACATATGCACGATGCCAAAGTATGAACAAAAACTCTTTCGATACGCTGTTCTCAATAAGTTCAAAATCTTTGGAAAGTTTTCAAATCGAAATACAAATCATAATCCTCTCACGATATTCGTAACTCATCAGAATTTGAATGATACCGTACACTGCTCACTCAAGCGTAGTTTACCGTTGGGACTACTATTCTCATGAGATAATTCCGCTACTGTTTATACGAAACCAATAGGAAAAGTAATATCCGCAATAGATCGATTCTTACTTGCATTCCTTTAATTAACGCCACAGCACCTTTACCATTGATTGAATTCCAACTGAGATCAAGAGATTCCATCGTTGTATTCTCGGCTAGTGCACGACCTTAATAGAACAATATTTTTTTGTTTTCAGTATGTATCATGTATATATTTACCTAAGAAGAAACCACTTCCTGATCCAAGTCTATTTTTTGCCAAATTCAATGTCCTTATTTGTCCAGTATTCTACATAGTATCAAATAATTAGAGTAAAAAAAATTCTGTGGTACTCAAATCTTACTGAAATAATTTCAGCGAATAAACAAGCAGATTCATCATTTAGTAAGTTTCCTAGAGATAGATTAAAATACTTATTGAAAAAATGTATATACAAGCACAAAGGAATTTTCAACCTTCAAGATTTAAATGATTAATTGTTCTATTATCTTTGAACATATTAAATAATTCTCGAGCACCAAAAACACTTATAAAATTGTGTGAAAGATTAAGATCAACAATTGCGATATTATCAAGAAGAATTTTCGATAAATAAAGAATGCCTTTATCACCAAGACCATTACTTGTTAAATCAAGTTTAGTTATAGTTGTATTCCTCTGAAATAAGAATCAAGCAACAATAATAGATACGCTTGATTCTTCTGGATTAAAATTATTGTTACATACTCCTAAGCTTGGTAGAAATCCTCGGATGCCTCTCGAACCTAAGCCGTAAAAACGCATCATTAATTCTTTTTTATCGTGATTTTTCAAATAAAGTCCGACAGGTACAATATTCTCGTATGCACAAACACGTTTATAGATACCAATAGATGAATGATCAACATCTGGATTAATATCATCTTCTAAATCGGTATCATAATCTTCGTCACTAGCAAATGAAAAAGTAGTTGAAGTTGAATTCGATTGAAATTCACTATTATTTAAAGTTGATGTTTCGGCTCCGCTTGATTTTGGACGACGTTCATTAGTGTTTGTATTGATATTTTTACTTCGTTCTAATCGCTTTTTTAGACAAAAAAAACTATTTGTGCAAGCTTTTTTTTTGAATGAATAGCTACATACTCGTTTAGGATCGACTGTAAGTGGTCGAACGAGATAAGTCGGATTTTTGAATACTTCAGAGTTACGTTTTTGCATTTTATTTTTAAGATGAAATGAAAGTAAAAAGAGAAAAGAATGAAAAAATATATAACACGCATAATCAAATTTGTATGGATTTGTTTACAATTTCAATGTATACATATTTCTATTTCGATGTTTGTCATGCAACACGAAGGAACGTACTTCTTATTTGATTAATTCAGTTTTTTTCTCAAATAGATACAACAATAATCAAGTATTTTTTGTTTTCATAGTTTTTTTTTGTATTTTTATCGTCGCCAATCAGATGTTTGCCGGTAAAACCTTCAATAGTGGAGGTCTCATTACAGATAAAAATCAACTCATTTTAATCAAAGTCCTTTATCAAATCAATCACTAATGATATGTAATTGTCAAAGTAAATAAAAAGAAATCAATGTGTTCTTGGCGTTTTGCTTGTATAGACACCAGTAATTAACGCAATTCAATATTTTGCTGTTACGAACTAATTTTTTAGATTCTCATTAGTATATTTATTGTAAAATATAAGAAATTATTTTCAACGATTTATTAATGCGGTGCGAAGCACTGCATTTATGTAGTCCGTCGCGAGTTTTTTTTTCTTTCTTTCAAACTTGAGTACGCATAAAAAGTTCTTATTAAGTGGCGCGATGATCTAAAGAACCGTAAATGCTAGAAAATCCATTCAAACTAGATATGAAAGTATCGAGATCGAACTTGTTACATCTTTTTCCGATTTTCAATACTAGGTTTCGTTCGCCTAAAAATATCATTCGACAATGATGATTTTGAAAGGTTTTATTGTTTTATAGTTTCGCGCTAACCAAAATGACGTCATCAATAGTTGTTAACCAATAGTCTATTGTTTTACATCTGATTCAAGATAATGATTCATGAAAATAATTAATCGTTCAATGAAAAAAATCGTTAGGAAACTGGTTGTTACATTTTCAGAGAGATTTCCTAGTGATGAATTTCAAAATGATCGATTTGAGAATAGTGAATGCGAAATTTTTATTCAAAATTCGTATACGGAAATTTAAAAAAAATAAACGTTTGTAATGAATCTTAAAGTGAATCATTTATTTTTAAATCTTATTCTCGCTACTTTCGAAAATTCGGCGCGTGTACTTCGCACCGCATTTCGTAGTCGAGTGAAACTCGAATACCATCTAGTTTATTACTAAATACTTCTTAGACTGTATGAACTATATATATATATATATTTATGTGCCCGTGTAGTAGTGTGATGACAATATTTAATGAATATAGAAGTGTTAGAATATTGATCAAAAAGAACTGTCTATCAAATTGGTCTACTATTTTCATAATTGTTTAACAAATTAAGTCGATAGATTTTGCCAAAGCGAGCTATTTAGCTCTTATTTCCGATTACGTTTAGATTCTGTTCTTTTCGCTTTTAGCAGACCAATCTTAACAAGACAGTATGGCCATGAATACATGTGTTGAAAAAGCAAAATAAAACGGAACTACTGTTGTATGTATGAATCCTATGGATATTGTTTATCGTGATCAGCTACTGATAATCAATAGTCAACGAATAGAAGACCAAAGCAAGACATATCAAGGAGAAAAAACAGTGTCTTGTTTTCTTGATTGATATCTTCGTTTGACGCTCACTAGTAAGTAATCAAACGAGCATTTTTTTCATATATGTTTTAATCATATTTCATTTTAAAACAATTCATCTATGAAATATAATTGATCGAGCTCGTTTTCTTCGCATATTACTTTACTATAAAAATTTTATTTCTGGATCTTTCTTATATCAAAATTCAACAAAAAAATGACGCCCGTAATTGTAACTGATAGACATGTCATATCATTATTTTTTTATGCAAAAAAGAGATATGTATAGTGTAATACAGTTGTACACTGTTACGGTTGACAAAAATTACCTTCCTCCATCATTGATCGTTCGTACTCGATAAAAGAAGGTTGTTATATGCCAAGGCACAACAAAAATTCATTTTCATTGCCGATACTTAAAATTACAAAATAGATTCTACGATCGTCGACCTCGTGAACAGTAACTTCGTGTATATTTAAATATTTAATGTATAATTTATCTATAAGAAACTAATGGCTAAACAAATACAAAATAATCGTGAACGCAATCCAACGCCGTTGCCGTTGCTCATTGCTGCACATTGCTCAACAATACGTCGAAAAACAGCACGTATTGATAAAAGTGAATTATCAGCAATATTAAATGATCTAGTTCGTGAATTACACACCAGCAGATTACCCCTAAAATCATACTTGAATTGTTTAAATGAAATCGTTAAAACACTCAATTCACATTTTCCTTCAACATTACTTGAATTAGCTTCTCATTACTTTTTTATTCTCATTCGTAGTACAATACGAACTATTTTACAGCAACTACACTCGTCCAATGAATTAAATGCTGAAGAAATTTATCTTCTACGTAATTGTACTCTTTTACTTCATCATGCAGTGAAAGAAATCGATAATGTTTCAAAAGTTGTACATTGGTTCAGTGATACAGCATTTCTTGATGCTGTCGCAAATTGTCTAAATCATATTAATAAAATTTCCAAAGCAAATGAAAGTCGACTTTTCATTAAACAGATAGCACGTCTATTAGGTGTCATATCTAATGTTCAAGAACGTTTACCAATGCAACTGCATAATAATTTATTTGCACAATTACTTGAACCAACGATCAATTGTTTAACATCATCAGATTATCTTAAATTATTTCTTAATTTAAAAGCAAACGAAGGCTCATGTTCTGAAAAGCAAAAGTTTTATCTTATTAAATGTCCATATTTTCTTACGACATACAATGGTAAACATTTTAAATGTGGATAATTAGATTGCTATGCGTTTCTTTCTAGGACCACATATCGAAAAAGCTATTGAACGTATTTTAGAAGTTATGTTACCACGTTATGTTTCAATACTCGATAAACATATGAAAACAATTAAAGAATGGAATCATTCAATGATGCGTGCTATACACAATCTTATTATCACTATAGTTTATGCCGAAGGGTTTTTCTCATCTCATACAAGTAGTAAATCATTTCGATTACTTGTTAATCATCTTTTACATCTTCTCAATGAGCCTACACTAATTAATAAAATACAATCAAATTCAAACAGTGTAGAAACATTATTAATCGATGCAGCATTAGTCGCCTTTAGCATACTAGTTTATGAACCCAATGCATTAGATTATATTAAAGCGCTTAAACCGATAGGAATATTTAAAAAATTAACCAAAAATCCTCATGAAACAATTGTTCTAAATGCTTATATGATGCTTGCATATGTCATAGATGAAAAAACTATTCAAGCATCCGTCGAGGATCTATCTCAATTACTTTTTACTACGCTCAAATTGTTAGGAAATGCAATTGAAAATCGACACGAAAAAAATGCCGATGCACATTCAAGCCGAGAAACTATTGATCGAAATATAATACAGCTTATTGAAACATTGAAAGGTAAAGGAATTAATAGTTTCATCTATTTAATATTTTTATTTTGAAATTTATTTTATAGGTTTAGCTCAATATCAACAAATCAAAAATCAAATATTAAAAAAGGGGCTGATATCAAGTTTAGTTGCTTACTATGAAAAATCACATGGATTACCAAAACAATTATTACTTGAATGCATTTGGACATTATCGTTCAATGAACAGATAGCTCAACAATTACGTACTAATTCAAAATTTATTGTTTCATTAGAAAATATAGCGAAACTTACTAATGATGATACTCAACAAGATGCAATTCGTCATTCAAATAGTTATTGTAGCCGTCAAAATGGTACTGTTGTAGCATCGAGTGAAGGAACACATAGTGGAATACAAAAAGTAACCGATGGACTTCTTTGGAAACTTGTTAAGGGTATGATTTTCAAGTGAAGAATTGTTTTTTTTTTAATTTATTTTTGTTATATAGAAAACACATGTCGAGAACAATTCCAAAAGCAAATAAAGCAAAATCAAAATTATGAATATGATCTAATGATATCATATTGTCATGCTGACAAAGACATTGTCCATAAGATTCAAAAATTTCTTACTAATGAAGGTTATAATATTTGGATAAATCGTAGTCACAAACATAGACAAGGTGAGACGAGTATGAATAGTTTTTTTTTCTTTGTTTAATAATGAGTGAAAATTCAATCAATCATTCGATTGATTTGTGAACTAGAAGAACACCATGGCAGGTAAATTTATCCAAAAAGAAAATGCAATCCCAAGGTTGATGTCTTGAAACATATATGTTTAGAAAATATCTTGAAATATGTAGTTTTCTTTCTAGCCATGGAAGTTGTTGCAGACGCAATAGAAAATTCAGAATTTGTCATTATTTGCATGTCTGATTCATATAAACGCGATAATCATTGTCAAGCAGAAATTGAATATGCATTTAACTCTAAACGATCGTTGATTCCATTGTTTCTACGTCAAGGCTACAAACCCGATCAATGGTCTGCTTCTATGATCAGCACTAATAGCTACATTGATTTTGCCGGATCTGATTTTAAAACAGCATCTTCATTGTTGTTGGAAGAAATTAGACAACGAAAATGTAAAAAACAAATAGAAGAAGCAAAATCGCCAGAATTTACATCAACAAGTAATCTGAATGATACGTCTATTTCTTCAACTGTTTCTGATACGAATAGCGTACCTGCTGTATCGTCAACTTCTACTGCATCTACTAATTCTGTACTATTTTCTCTTCCGACCGCCGATTTTGAGGCACAACCAATAGTACCGCTGCCTTCGACACCAAGACCACAAGTATCCGATACTACCTTATCTACAACGTCTGCTGTTGTTGATAAACAACAAAAAGGATCTGCATGGTCGACTTCACAGCCATCAATAAATACTTCAATCTCTCATGTAATATCTGATGGTATTACTGAGCAACAGGAATCACACATACATTATGTTTCCAGACCATATAGATTTGGTGGTATACCCTCAAATAAACCAACTATTGATATGCATCAACAACAATCACAAATACCGCCTATTTCAGTATCAGCAGTGTCTAATGACACTGATCAGGAGCAACAACAACAACAACAACAACAACAACAAAAGTCAATTATTTCAACTTCCGCAATACTGACACCCACTGACGTTGATACTTCTACCATGTCTCCATTCATCAATAAAAAAAATCAATATCATCAAATACTGATACGCCCTGTTGTACTGCCACCAATGGTTAATGTCATTTCTTCTGTTGCATCTACTGCCACCGATAAGCAACAAAATTATCAACAACAACAACAGCCACCGATGTATCCTGTTTCAAAACCAATAGCGACTAACAATACTACATTTGCCAACACTCACTTTATCGGCCCACAACAAGTGCAAATGTCAAAAAGGTCTGTTTCACAATCACCAGTACCTGGCGCTAGTTATTCTACTGCACCTACAAATTTTAATACACAACAGCAAAAACCAATAGTACCTTCTGTTTTAACATCGTTGCCACCTAGTACTGTGTCCATTGACGCATCTAACAATGTAGATTACAATTGGCAGCAAGCACTCGTACCAACCCAACATCAAACATCGACTATTAATGCAGTATCCTCTGGCACATCTACACTTATGAGCCAGCAACAACAACCAATATATGGTGTTATAGGACCGCCAACGAATGGTGTTGACCTAGCCGGCACACAAGCCGTTATTGATAAGAACCAACAAGAATCAAAGTTAATGCTTCTTGATTCCCCATCTTCATCATCTAGTTCTATGTCCCCCGATGAATTTACCAATGATGAGAAACAATCGTCACGACACGTCATAGTATTTTCAATGCCACGGCCACCGATAGCGACTAAGACTTCACCTTCTTCTACATCTACTATTGCCCCTCAACAGCAAACATCAATATATCCTCTTTCTCAATCACTAACAAATAATAGCCTTTCTCCTGCTTCACCCATTTCCATAGATAAGTATCAACAACAAATACCAATGCGTTCTATTCCGCAACCGCAAACATTTGGATTTTTACCGTTGGGTACGCCTGTTGCCAATGATAGGCAACCACAAATAGCATCCTTACATCCTAATTCACAATCATTAACAAATAATATAGTCACATCACCCTTATCCATCGTCGTTGATAAGCAACAACAGAAATCATTGAATTCAGCTTCGCAAGCACCGCCGTCTACATCTTCTCCAGCAATACCTGTTGTCATAGAAAAACAACAACAACAACAAACATTGTCATTCTCTAATTCATATTCAACCACACTTGCATCTTTGCCCGTTACATCTTCCATATATCCAATGCTATCCACATCTTCACAGACAACTCCACGGGTAACACCAAGCTTACCCGAAGTATACACAAATCGCAAAATTGGTGTCTCAACGTATCATGATATTCCGATTAATGCATGGATAAGAAATGATGTACTTGATTTTCTATTTGATTCAAGTCTTTATGCAATGATGCCACTGTGCGAATCGATGTCAGGTAAAGCTTTACTACGATTTTTTAGAATGTGCCAGGAAAAGCCTAGTCGCCTTTACGGTCAATTAAACGAAGAATTACGTGTTCGCTTCAACGGCATAACTTTACCGATGGGTGTTTATACAGAATTTCTCACAGAAATGGATAATTTACTGAATCCTGAATCTGAAACAACTTTGCAAGCATCTTCTTCAACGCAACCCATGGTGGAACATGTCATGCTCCGATCACGCGCTCAACAACAACAGCAACCGATACAAATGCCAGCAAGCTCTAGATTCTCTACATATTCAACAGCCTCACAAGGCCGATCGAGATCTGTTATACCATTGCAAACAATCGAAGAAACAAGAACTACCGATGAAAAGCGTTTTTCTGAACGAGCCATTTTTCGTCCACCATTATCATCTGGACGACCATATAGCTTGATTGTTGAATCATTGGATAAAATAAGTACATTTCTATAATAAACAAAATACTATAAACCTTATTCAATTCGAATCAATTAAACAAATCATGACTATCGAAAAACAAATTGTTCTCGTTTCGAAAAGTTGTGTGACCGCCTGTACTTTTTTTCCACCATAGATGAATTCAACAATAGAGATGTGCAGGATATGATTATTTTTTGCGTACATTATACTTTTAATGAGAAAATTTTGTGTGCCATATCCCTTCTTCGACTACTCCGTAGAAGATCTACACAAGTAGGCACTTATGATGAGTGACAAGCGCATTTTTACACTTTACTCTGTATACTTTTACTTTTTCAAAACCAAAGGACAATTTTGAACACTCTAGTGACCATAAATTTTCTTTTTAACAAATCAAATCATGCATTTCTACGAGTAAAAATGAATTATCATGTGATTGGGTACCCTTTTATTTTTCTTCGAACCTTTTTTCTCTCATCCTTCTCAAAATTAACATAACAATCAAAAGTAGAAATAGTATTACAATAAGATTTTTTTCGTAGTATGCATCCTCACTAAGGAAAGGTTTTTCATCATTATGCTGTCTTATCCTGCACATTGCTATTGGAGAAAATAAATTTTGGAATTTAAAAAAAATATACCACAGTATAAAATTTAATATTTCAATGTTTTTATTTTATGTATGCTGTAACAATTATTTTAAAAAAATTCATATACATGATAATCTGAATAAATCTTCTGATTATTTAGATAAGCACCTTAATCATCGGGTTTGAATTTATTTGCAAAAAGAACAAGAAAATAAGGAATCTGTATAAAAAAAAATTAATTAAGAATTGGAATAAGTTCATCAAGTTCACTTTCGCTTAAAGCCTCTCGAAGTCGTTGTTTTGTAGCTGTATCACCTTCTTCCTCACGCCAAATTTGTAGTAATGCATATATCTAAATAGGTTTGCATGATTATTATATGAAAAAGAAAATAATCTTAAATATTTACTGTTGCTTCTGAATCATAATTTTTTAATTCTTGATATGCCTCAACATCATATTCAAGAAAGCCCAGCGTATATGCTAATCTTGGCCAATTTTTTCGTGAAGCTTGAAGTGATATTTTTTGTAGTTCGTCATTACTTACTAGATCATAATCGTGAAAATTGAGTTTACTACGTGGATTTGGTACTGATAGTTGAGGTGATGGTAATCTGTTAACCTCATCCAGTAATTTTGCTGGTATTATATTAAAACCAAGAATTTCTTCGAGTTCATCGCGCGGTATAAGTCTTTTTACACCTTCTACAAATTGTTTTTGATTTAATTCACCTATTGAAATATTATTCGTTCAACATATTTATCGTTATCAAAATCATACCCTTTTCGTTTGATCCTAATTGTTTCATACATTGTATTGATAATGGTTTAATTTCACTCTATATTTATTTAGATGAAAGAAACAAAAAAAAAAAGGGAAAAACCATTAATGTTAGGTTCTGCTTATATATTCAACTAGTTACATACATCTTTAATATCTGTATAAAGATATCGTAACAGAACAGCTATCATCGGAGCAGTTATTGGTCCACCATTATTGAGATATAGAAACACACCGACTAATTTAGCGTCAAGACTAGCTCCGTCAAGCCAAAACATAACCATTATAAAATGGCCAAATGGTATAGCCTCATGATCTAATTTCGAACGAGGAAAATGTTGTAAAAACTAAATATGAGAAATAAAAGAAGGATTTAGTTTTGAATACATCTTTTTTCATACTCATGCAATCAAGAAGCAACACCGGAGTGAGTGAACATGGACAAACAGTGCCAGCACAGTACATAGGACATTTAGCATTACATAATCATGATAGTGAGTATTTACGCGGCGAGCAATCGCACAAAGTAACAATTCATTACTATTAGCCTCATATTGTAAGTATTTTGAGAAGGCTATTGAAATAAAATCAGTAGTAAAGAATTTCCATTTTCATTAATCTTCCTAATAGACAGATGGCAATCTATTGTTTAAGAAGAATACAATATGAAGACGGTTTCTATTTGAAAACTTCATCTACAAATAGTTCTCATGGTTCTAAATATATCCGAAAAGATTCTGCTAAAATAGCTGATTTTCTTTCTTTTTTAGATACTCAACGTTCACAAGTCCAAATAGATTGCCGGAAAAATAAACACGATTTTTTATGTAAGAAACCAATGTTTACTAATAGACAACAAATCCAATGAAAACAACTCGTCACTTCTTATTAAAAAATCTATGAAGTCAACGATTAATTTTAATCTTATAAGCATTTCAAAATACGGAAAATATGAACTTAAGACTGATAAATATTGTTTCAGAAGTTTCTATAGTAAATAATACATAAACTAGCCGAACAATTCTAATCAGAAAGTCATACAATGCAACAATAAAATTCAATAAATTAATTTGTACCAATATCTTTCGTTTTTTATTGGCTGTAGCAGATAATAACACGAAGGAAGTTTTCTTCTTTCTTTTTTTAAACTCACATTTCTAACAAAAATATCATTCGGCAATTCCTTTGGTAACGGCTTATCATTTAGATATAATATTGTTTCATCATCAGATTCCGTTATTTGTCGAAATCGCCTCCATAAACGTTCAACTTCAACTGTTGCTAAACCGGTTGCATCTGCATGGTTAGTCAACCAATCACCACGATCAGGAGACGTGTTTTCTAATGTATCTACTTCTGTGTAGGATAATTGATTTAGAATAGCTCCCATTGATTAATTATATTATGCCACTCTAAAAAGTCAAGACGTATGTAGTGTACATGCAAGACGTTTCGTGCGCTAAAACAAGACGCTTCGTCTTCTTTCTGATTGGTTCATATCTAACTCGATAAGACGCTTCAAGCGTCAACGGATGACCGATTTTAGACACTCGAGCGTCTTAATCGATCCTGATTGGAGTATTTAAACCAATGTTTTTAGGCGTCTTACAGCAGTCTTTTTTAGACGCTTCTATCAATCTATAGTTCACTAATTCAAGAATTCATATTTTTATATGAACATTAGATATTAGAATAAATATTTTCAATGAAATAATTTTTTTACACTACTTGAGTTAAAATTATATTTAAAAACTAGAGAAATTATTGTAAAATTTTTCATATATATGTTTTGATGTTTAATGAAATTTCTCGAAGGTGATATTCTTGTGGAATAAAATATTATCTTCGAAAAAATTTTATTTGAGTAAGTCTCAGTTTTGAGGAATTTCATTAAACATCAAAAATATATATAAAAAATTTTATAATAATTTCTCTAGTTTTTAAATATAATTTTAACTCAAGTAGAGTATAAAAAAATTATTTCATTGAGAATATTCATTCTAATATCTAATGTCCATATAAAAACATGAATTCTTGAATCAGTGAACCAAAAATTGATTGAATCGTCTGGGAAAACTCATGCAACACAGGGCTAAAACGAAAAAATAAAAGTCTTAAGTATTTTTTAAATATACAATATTAAAATATAACTGTAATCAGTTATTTTTGATAATTTTTCTATCATCTAGAAAACAAATAAAAAACTTGAAAATATATTAGAAACAAATAAAAATATATTTTGATAAAATGGTTTGCTTATTTATAAAGCCCCTTCACTTCAGATATCGAATCAAGAGATACTGATCTCTTCAAAACCACGAATATCCTCAATTCGAGTTGAAATGTGAAGTAGTTCACGGCAGAAAAGTCATCGGAAAAACTAGTTCTGGAAAGAGTGAAATCCTAAATATTTACAAGAAATCGAATAAGACTCTTTGTTTCACATTCGAAAGTAAATTCTCATAGCTACGAAAGAAAGTAAAAAAATTGATCTATTGGTCAATAGCTATAACAATGTTTTACGAGAAAGAGGAACTTAAGACGCTTTCCTGTCGGTAGTCACTACATGTCTAAAAACAAGACGTATTTCGCGTCTAAATCAGACTTTAGACACATGAACCGTCTTGTAAGACGCTTGGCATTTTTTAGAGTGCGAAGTGTGATTACTGCTGCCATAACTGTCGTTTCACTATTATCTACGTCCAGTGAGAGACTCCATTTTAATTTCTTTTTTTGATAAAATACTTTTTAAAAAATATTCATTTATAAAATGATTGCAAAAACAATATAATTTTTGATAAATGATTCGAATAGAGGGAGGCACAATCCATATAACGAACACGTCACTGCATCTAATCTCCATCCATCTGATGCCTTTTTGCTGTTGTCCACGTTTTCAAACGAACGAACGAATCAGAGAACAGAGAAAGCAAACCAACATCTGCGACTTGCTATTTTTTTTATTATTTTGGTCTTAAACACTTCTAATGAATACTTATAAAAACTTTATTTAAATAATACGTTAATAAATATTTGTCCTATTGAATTCTTTTATTCTTCAATTTAATTTTTTAGAAAATGGATGCATTTACATCTATTCTCCCTTTCAAACAACTTTTACCGCAAAAATTATCGTATGATAAGCAAGAAACATTTTTGAAATTATTTATCTTAGCTTCGGCTGGTATATTAGCATTTGCTACACGTTTATTCTCTGTTTTACGTTATGAATCAGTTATTCATGAGTTCGATCCATATTTTAACTATCGTACAACAAAATTTCTAACTGACGAAGGCTTTTATTCATTTCATAATTGGTTTGACGATCGAGCATGGTATCCATTGGGACGTATCATCGGTGGTACAATTTATCCTGGTTTAATGGTCACATCGGCTGCTCTTTATCATGCATTACGTTGGTTTCATATTACAATTGATATACGTAATGTTTGCGTTTTTCTGGCACCATTATTTTCCAGTTTTACTGTTATTGTCACCTATTTATTAACAAAAGAACTGAAGGTAAAAATTAATTTAATTGAATTCTTTAGTAAAAATATGTTCATGTTATTATTTAGAATACAAGTGCTGGCCTTGTCGCTGCATGTCTCATATCGATTGTACCCGGTTATATTTCACGTTCAGTTGCTGGATCATATGATAATGAAGGTATCGCCATATTTTGTATGTTATTAACATACTATTTATGGATAAAAGCAATTAAAACCGGCTCTATTATGTGGTCAGCATCATGTGCATTGGCTTATTTTTATATGGTTTCATCATGGGGTGGTTATGTCTTTTTAATCAATTTAATACCATTACACGTTTTAGCATTGATGTTTACGGGCCATTTTTCACATAGAATTTATGTTTCATATTCAACTGTAAATAGTTTTCATTTGTTTGAATTTTTAAGATTTTTATTGTATATTTTACAGTTCTATATTATGGGAACAATTCTATCGATGCAAATTTCATTTGTTGGATTTCAACCAGTACAATCGAGCGAACATATGCTTGTAAGATTGTAATTAAATGATAATCTTGTTTTCAATTGTTATCTTTGTTTAGGCATTTGGAACATTTGGTTTATGTCAATTATTTTCATTTGTTGAATATGTAAAATCAAAATTGACACAAGCACAATTCGATGCACTTTTTTCATTTGCACTTGTTACAGTCGGTTTTGCTCTTAGTGTTGCTGGATTAGTTTTATGGGCTAGTGGAAGTAAGAATTATAATCAATATTGTTTCATTAATTAGATAAGAAGAGATAGAAAAAGAAAAGATATGTTCGTTTAATATTTTCACACATTTAAACTTCCTAAATATTTTATATGATTATTAATAAGAGAATTTGTTTTTATTTAGAAATTGCACCATGGACTGGTCGATTTTATGCCTTATTGGATCCATCCTATGCTAAAAATCACATTCCTATTATTGCTAGTGTTAGTGAACATCAGCCGACAGCTTGGTCAAGTTTCTTTTTTGATTTTGAATTACTTGTTTTCATGTTTCCAGGTATGACTGAAATGATTTGCTTCTTTTATTTTCTAAGCTTGATTTTTTTAAATTCTAGTTGGAATCTACTATTGTTTCAAAGAATTAACTGATGCCAATATCTTTATTATTATATATGGAATGACATCAATCTATTTTGCTGTGAGATAATTAAAGAAAAAAATTTATTTTCTGGCAAATAAATTATCTTTGTTTTAAGGGTGTTATGGTTCGTTTAATGTTAGTACTTGCACCTGTTATGTGTGTTCTATCTGGTATTGGTATATCGAGTATTTTAACAACTTATATGCGCAATTTGGATGTAAGTCAACCGAAGAAATCTGCAGGTACTGCCAGTGCAGGTTCACGATCACGTCGTACTGATGATTCATCGACATATCCAAGAAAAAATGAAATTGCATTTGGTGTTGTTTGTTTGATGACATTTTTCTTGATAACCTATGTTTTCCATTGTACATGGGTTACAAGTGAAGCTTATTCATCACCATCGATTGTTTTATCAGCTCGTGGCGGTGACGGATCACGGTATATATTTGATGATTTTCGTGAAGCATATTGGTGGTTAAGATATAATACAGATGAAGTTAGTGTTTGCATAGATATTTATTTTGTTATAATCATGTTTGAATTTTATAGGATGCCAAAGTTATGTCATGGTGGGATTATGGATATCAAATAACTGCTATGGCTAATAGGACAATTTTAGTCGATAACAATACATGGAATAATACACATATTAGTCGAGTTGGACAGGTAAACTATGATTCCGAAGTAAAAATAAAAATAGTCGATGGATTTTTGTAGTTGCTTTAAATTAAATGTTAATTCATGAATATCTCTAGTGATAAGAGAAAAAAATATAGACTCAATGAAGAAACTTTTCAGTCGACAATAGACTCCAAAAATTAGTTAACATTTTAGTGATATTTCTCTGAGTTAAGTTGCCTAAATGTATATTCGTCTATGGAAACGTTATTTTGCTGAAGAATGATTTTAAAATGCACTCTTGTTTTTGTTTGGTTTAGGCTATGTCATCAACAGAAGATAAAGCTTATGAAATAATGCGTGAACTTGATGTTGATTATGTCTTGGTTATATTTGGTGGTTTAATTGGTTATTCATCTGATGATATAAATAAATTTTTATGGATGGTTCGTATTGGTGGTTCCACAGATAAAGGAGCTCATATTAAAGAAAGTGACTATTTTACACCACAAGGAGAATTTCGTGTGGATAAAGAAGGTTCACCAACATTACTTAATTGTTTAATGTATAAATTATCTTATTATCGATTCGGTGAAACCTATACTGAACAAGGTAATTTTGTGAATGTTTAGAAAGTTGTAAATTTTTATTATTATAAAAATTTAGATAAACCACCTGGTTATGATCGTACAAGATCAGTTGAAATTGGTAATAAAAATTTTGAATTAGAAAAATTAGAAGAAGCATATACAACCGAACATTGGCTTGTGCGTATATACAAGGTGAAAAAAGAAGAGAATCGTGGTCAATCATAAATATTTATTGGTTATAAAACCGACTTGATTGATTAAACATATTTATACACTTTTCATTGTTTTTGCTCTGGCTCTTTTATTATTGTTGCGGTTTTTTTTGTTTTCTTCTTCAATAAAAACTATTCGTAGCTTATTCTGTTGATTCGAAATGTTATTTCTTATGTGATTTCTATTCTAATGAGAGCAACAAAAGTAAACATTAGTGCACTTGAATTTGACAAATAAATGAATTTGAAATAAAATAAAACAATAATAGGCCGATCAATCAACAAAAAACAAAATGATAGTAATCTAATAAAGGGTATTGAAAATGTTGCCAACAATTATTTCTAAAGAAAAAATCTATTGGTTACGTCATTGAAATGATTCAAGTAACAGTTCTGTGAGTTTCGACGGTGTGTCTGAATCATCTATTTTAGTCTTGATTATAAGATATGAACGTTTCTGAATTATATTCGATGATGATTATGGGCATTAATATCTATTTTTACCTATCATATAAAAAAAACCGCTTAGATATTGTCATAGAAAGGCAACAGAAGAACAACTGATCACCGTTAAGACTCCAATGAAAATCTAGTGACTCGGAATTCGATCGGATTTTGTCGGCTTGCCGGATCCCTTGAGATCCAATAGGAGTGATTGTCGGATTCATTCACGTTGGCAGCTGAATAACCTGTGATCGCCCTGTGAGGTATTCTAACCTGATTGCTCGAGTTTGAAAAGATCCTTAGGTAAAAATGAATATAAATATCATAGTTTTCACTATCAAATATGGTATTATGCTTATTATAATAAAGTTTACGAACGTGTATTAATCCTCGTTTATTATCGAACAATAAATTTTGACAAACTTGCAATGGTAGAAGTCTCACAAATCAAGAAGAAGGTAATTTTCAACATTTTCTATTGTAAAAATCAGTTTTCATTTATAGAAATACTATTTTTAAGAGTATGGGTGTGGGTGTGGGTGTGGGTGGGTGTCTTGCTTATATACCCCGACACCCACACCCACACTCTCAGGAAAAAGCTAGTGATTTACAGTGGTTAATCGTGGTTTTGAGAGTTGACAACTGGACCGGTAAAATCGCCGGTTTTTACCCTGTTTTCATCACATGGATGTCATAATCGAATCAATAGTATATGTTTTTCTTATTTTCAACAGAGTGTGTTCCAGAGCTCCAAGCAGGCCACGTCTTCGAGTCCTGTAGGCCTGTCAGCATTTTATAGTTGAGACAAAAATGATGAGAGACTAAAAACTAGAGGTACATACAGAGCACCGAGTGTGCTTTTATACCTGGAGATAACCCGCTTATCATAGGCATGAACCACGATTTTCTGAGAAGTGAATCTGGCAAGTTCAGACAGGCCAACAGGCCAAAAATCGCTTGAACCTCTGATAAGTAGTGGTCCGAAATTCGCGGCCTGTGCCTATGACAGGTCGGTTACCTCCAGGTATAAAAGCACACTCGGTGCTCTGTATGTACCTCTAGTTTCTAATCTCTCATCATTTTTGTTTTAGCTATAAAATGCTGACAGGTCCACAGGTCTCGAAGACGTGGCCAGCTTGGGGCTCTGGTGTGCTCCATATTCTTACAGAAAGTCGTGCAAAAATACTAAATAATATGAAGTGAATGTTTTTCATTATTCAAAATTAAAATGATACACAATTCTCTTAGTGAGAATCTCAAAATGAGTCATTCTATTTTTATATTCGACATGAAGTCTATTCTTTTATTGATCATCGGCATTTATGAAACTTCGAGATTACAGATCACAGTTGAATAGCACCTAATTTTACTCGAGATAACGCATAAATATCATTAATAAAAAAGAAGTATCATCGAAGCAACCATTTATTAGACTGAGTTTATTTATAGAAAACTAGTCATGTACGCTTCTGTTTTCATGACATGCAGAAATGAATGAAGCTAATGACACATTCATTTCAGTTTTTGAAAATCATTATTGATAATTTTTCAATATCTGAAATTTTGTCTTTAATCGCTTTTTTTCATCGGCCAACACTGTCTAAATATTTACGTCACAGTCGTATAATATTTTCGTGAATTGCATGACGTGTTTTGTCACCTTATGATATTAATTATCGTAGAATATATATTTATATATATGGATGATTGACTTCACATTTCGTTAAATAGTCTGCCGATAATAGATATTATCGTTTCAGATTTTATTTGTAAACATGAGAAAAGTCATGTGTCTAGTCAGTACAAGCAAAAATTTGTACGTGTTTCGATTCAAAGCAAAAGCCTATAAGACAACCTTCATTAGGATAGGATACGATTCGACTAGCCCTGTCAACGAAAAAGAATATTGTTGTGTTTCGTTATAGATTCTCTTTTAGTTACGTTCAAATCGTTTTTTGCTCTCTACAAGTTATTTATTTTATTCTCTATTCTCTATTCTACTCTGCTATCTTTAATTTCATTTTGAACTTCCAGAAAAAAAGTATTCATCAAAATTCGATGTTAATAAAATATGTTTGATATCGTAGCGTAGAGTAGATGTCTTGAAATAAAATGTGAAAAGAATTATTATAACAGAAAATTAACTAGAAAGCTTTCTAATAAAAATAAAGTCTTGTTGAAGAAAAGTTAAATAGATACAAAACAATTTATAGGTAGAAATCACTTGGTAACCTTGGATAATTGTAAACATATAGAGTCTTTTCGTAAGTAAGAAACAATCGAAAACATGGTGTATGTATGAAAATAGGCAAAACCATAGAATATGACTGTTGCCTTTCATGGCACATTCGAGACTAAGCTTTTCATTGTCAACTAATAAACGAAATGGATTATAATTTCTTAATTACTATTCTAATCTGGTGACTTTGTCTGACCATATATATATAGCTAGGCGTCATGAAATATTATTTAGTCAATAGTATGGTTTGCAAATTATATAAATATAACCTTCAGTTCAATTGTCTCATTTAATCTGTTTGGATTTTTTCCACAATTATTTTAATCGAAATTTTTCATTCGACATGTTTTATCCCGATCGGGTATTGTTTAACCAGTACACAAATGGAATAGCAAGATATTTTGTTATTCGGCATAACACAGAATGATGATAAGTTCTGTTTAAATTACAGATATCTTCCGAAATTATCAAATACTGACTGAATAGATTGCAATTATTTCTAATTCAACCCGTAACTAACCTTTTTTTGCCGATGCTCTTGTAATTCAACGAATCAGCGAAATGATTGTATTATCACCAAGAGGGAAAAAGCGCGACTTCTGTACTTCGAAGTACGATGGGAGTAAATGGAAGTACGGAAGTCGCGCTTTTCCCCCTTGATTGCCATTGAGTCTTATTCGATCGAGTGTGCAGAAAGTGAACTCTAATTAAATAAGATTCGAATCAATCGAATCAAATAAAATACTTGTTTATTTAAAATTTATTCAAGTGTCTGTCTTGCATCACACAAAATTTCAATTTTCGTATTATAAAAAAACATATTGTCCGCTAAAATAAATAGAAAAAAGACTGGCTTTTGGGATGCAGTGATTAATATAAAAACAAAAATCGGCCAGCTTAGCATATAGAAAAGTTCATTAAAAATTTCATTTCTTCGCAAATCGATAGGTATGTCTTTTGTGTGTTCGAAGCATTAGACCAGATTTGTAGTAATAACGAATACTACGTGAAAATGTTTCATAATCCATCAATCCACTAGTTTGACGTATTTTAACTCTTCGCCAAAGACTAGCAAGTTTTTCTGGCTCATGAATTTTGAATACGGCACTATCATCGTCGATCCAAGATGCATACGAATGATAAATTGGATTATTGAGAATCAATAGAAGAAATTCGCACAATTTTGGAGGTCGAATTTTAGATGCTTCGGTATCATTAATCAGGAAATAGCTACGATCAAAAGACGCTGCAGGCTCATTTTCATTCATATTTGCAACACTGCTGCACATTGGAGGTGATTGTTGATGGCACACTGGAGGCGATTCTCGGTGGCGCATTGGAGGCGATTGTTGATTGTCCACGAGTTCTTGAAAAGTTGTTGCTGGATCATAAATCGCTGGTGACTGCTCTGAAGGATGCATATCTATTGATAATAAATATCTATACATTTCGTTAATTTCTTCTTCGTTGTTTCCATCGAAATTCAGTTCATTTAAATCAATTGAATCAATATATTCAAATAGTGTTTCCAATGAATCAACTGTGAAAGGTGACTGGATTGGTGATTCTTGTTCGCCACACATTTTTATGTTGATACAAAAATACAGAATTCAATGAGTATCAATATAGCATTGAAGGCCACTGGTGAGGCTTTGATATTCTTGAGTGTTTTTATACTAACGAAGCTAAATTTATGACGAACTGATATCATACTGATATAACGACAATTATGATTTTTAGCCAAATAAAGTATTCAAATGTACCAAGTGACAAAAAAATCAGTACGTTGTACATACTTTAAAATAGAATGTATTTTCGATAAGCAGACTAGATTAATGTTTTGTACGTTAATGTCATGATGAGAGAAAAATAGATAGAGAGCAGAAATATACTGCTTGAGTCATGAAAAGAAAAAGAAAAAGAAAGATTCGCTCGACAACAAACATGACTTATTGGTTTGAATTTGCAGATAATCAATGATTGAAAGTAACATAGTGTAGAATACGAGAAAAACAGTTATTTATCTTTTCAAAAGCATTTATCGGCCAAAGAAATTCTACATTTTATAATCACATCTTCGTTTTGAATACCTACGAATGAGAAAAATTCAGTAAAAATTGATTATAAGTTTGATAGAGTAGAAATCCTCGCTCGCTTTTATACCCAATCGCTACGCTCATTGTCGAAAAATGAATAAATATGAGCAGTGTTTCACATTTTCATGACTGATCATAAGACCTTATGAAGCTTATATAGGCGTTTCAACGATCTGCTATTTTCAAATTTCATCTTAGAAATGCATGTTATTCGTTAATTCATCATCTATCGCTGGTTTTGATAGGTGGTTCTGTGCGAGCAATATCTAAAATATTTATACGTACTGTCTACATATTCGAAATGACGGATCAGTTTCTCCATCACCCTTGTTTTTTTAATAGAAATACCCCAAAACATCGAAAGTCATAGCTAATCAGAAAATCTGGTTTCATCTTTAATGGGACAGACAATATTAAATAAATATGATTTATTTATTATCACGGCGTCGTCTGTCACTTGCATTTCAACGTACCTACGGTGAATACACATTAAGATTTTCTTTTCGCACAGGCTAGCCGATTTGTTTTGCTGATTAAGTTTATTTAGAAATACTTGAAGGTGATGTTTTGATACAGAAAACAAAATTTACATTAAAAATTAGATTCGAAGGCATCGAATTAAGCTGTAAAGGCTCAATATTAATGATATATTTTATATTTAAGAATTTCGTACAGTGATTGCATTCATCATAGTACAACAAATAAAAACTGTTCAATACAAAATAGAACTGAGAAAAAACCATCAAGGGCCATGACAACTTTTTTCGGTGAAGCTTCAAAACAAGTAGCACATAGAAATCATTCAATAATATCCAGCTTGTTATATGGAATTGCTGTTCAAAACTCGAAAGAAAGTTTTTTGAAAGCAGAAATTTCGAAAAACAAATCTTGAAAGACAAAATCCCGAAAATAGATAATCTCGAAAAAACTATTTCGAAAGAGGAAATCCCGAAAAAGTAACACCACAAAAAACAGAATCCAGAAAAAAATGAAATTTCGAACATAAAAATTCAAACTTTTCTACATCGCATTTTAGAAAAGGGCATCATGAAACATGCCCCCTTACTCTACGATCACTTGGTCAATTAAAATAGATGTCAGTATGACGTGTGCTTTTTTTTATTTAGTCTGGTCTGACGGTCTATGTTCACAAGCGATTCTTCTTGTTCCTCTTCTTTTGTGTACATCGTCTGTATCGCAAAATCTATCTTCATTCATCGTGTCTCGTTCTCGTCCGCCGTTTCAAAAACACTATTTTCTTGAGATTATAGATGCGATGTGAATATGAGGAGACGATCAACATCCTCACTGGCACTCACATCCAGGGACGTGAATAAGATGGAAAAGAGATGACGTCTTCTGCTTTTCAAAATTTTGCTATATTTGGTCAAATAAGATCGACAAACTGTTGTCAGCAGAATTTTAGAGATGTATCTATGCGAATGAAGACGTTACGTTTTCCCTGCTTCGATATTTTAAAGTATCGGATGGGAGCGCTACGTCCCCAGCCTTGGTGATCAAGTTAAGCCTCTGCCAACTCCCACATCCTTATCTACATGCTATCTTATATTTATAATCATGACTATCATGAACAACCACCTATTCAACATATCTTTCCTCGATGTTTTAATTTTTCGAAACTTTTGTTTTCGATAACTCCTTGTGTCGAGATTTTTGATTTCTTAACAACGAGTTTTCGAGATAAGAACTTTTCGAAATTATTTTATTCCAGGTTTTTTCTTCGAGATTTCGACACAATACCGCTATATGTATACAGAATTTTATTAGTAATCACCTTTCTAAAAATGCATTGAACCGATCAAAGAAAATTAACACTTGAGTACATATTTATTGCCGTTCAATACACATTGAGTAAGAAACAATGTTATTCCTAACTATTATAGGTGTTTCATTATCATGAAACAAATTTCTATTCTTTTCATTTATAACTGTGCAAATTATTGGAAGCAAATTCACGTTTCACAAAATCTTTAATAGTCAATTTCATTAATATAAAATACATTATTAAAATATCTTGTTCAAATTTTTGTTAGTTTTTCGTTTTCGAAATCTCGGATACTCTTTAAAATAGAAAATTCATTCGATCTTCTTTTTTCAGAAGATTACATATGGTCGGAATTATTTTCTTAGTATTAATTAAAGTGAGAGAGAATAGATTTTAATTTATCCGGTCTTCAATTGATTTTGATGAATTTTCGATGAAGACTGGCAACGTGATGAACACATCTCAATTCAATAGGTTTCTATTTTATTCTCTCATATCTATTTATACAACTAAACATACACTCTACTGTTGACAAGAACATTGTTTTTGCTTTCTCATAACAAACCAGGTATGTTATCTTAACCTGCCATCAACAGCGTAGTTTATTTGTTAGTTTCTTCGCACATAGAAAAATTGCTTCGCTGTTTCAAATTACCCAATTTTATAATAAAAAATATCGTTGGAAAATTGTTTTCACATTAATTTCGACTAATTATAACCTATTCACTGTAAGGCAATTTAAACTAAAGGAACTGTTTTTCTCCAACTGGCAATTAATTGCATTCGCAAAGCTACTTTTTCCAAAAAACAACTATTTTATAGAATAAACAAAACAAAACTATTTATTAGTTTTCGATGATAATTATCAACATAATAAAGCCTGCTTAACAGGCACTATGTAGAGGTAGTCTAAAACGGAATGTATGTTTTTTATGTGTTTTTATCATTGATCCTGATTTATAATAAAATCTTAATGCACGTGCGAATTTATCGTAAGTCATAACTCCATTTGTTCTTCGATTTTTAACTCGTGACCAAAGTGTCGCTACACGTTCAGGATCATGAATTTTAAATAAACCTTCATTTCTATTTAACCACGTTAGACAAGATGCATAACATGGATGTTCTAAAAGACGGTAGAGAAATTCGTTTTGCCGTGGAGCTCGTAGTCTTCTTGAAAGTGAATCTGCAATTAACCAATCTCTAGGATTAAATGAACGTTCATGAGAATCTTCATAAGATTGAATGATATTATTGAATAATGAATAGTCTTGGTTGTTAATTACGGATAACGTGTACATAGCAGGCAGTGATTCGTTATAAATCGTTGTTTTATTTTTAATATTTTGATTTATCCAGAAACATTCGGGGAAAGACCTTTCATTATTCGATTGATTTTCATTGATGCCAACTACTGATTCTAATTCTTCAAGTTGCAATGAGCTTAAATCTCTATTATCATTATAATTGTTCATATTTGAAGTAATATAATCTATTGTTTAATTCAGTTAATAGTTTACAGGTTCGTGAAAAAAGAATGTTGAAATAACCGGTTGTTTTCCAATAAAGCTCTTCACCTTATGTAGTATGCATTTTGTTCCTACTGTTTATTATATATTAAGGAAGCGTTGCCATGCATCACATCAAATGCGTGGGTGGATTTTTAGTGATTATGAAGAACTGAAGAGAAAAATATGAATTGTATTGCGTTAACTGTATCTCGTTACAATACACAATTTGTATCGAACAACAACCTTCTCGCTTACTCCATCGATTCAACGGCGATGACAAATTATTTATTTGAAATAGTTACGGCCGATGTTGCCATTTCGAACAGTTTTTTTCTTGACTCGGCAGTAGTCATTGAAATACGAAAAAAACATTTTTCTATGCAATGATAAATGAAGCAAACTACATCGACATTGATTTTAATCTTTCTTCAAGATAGTTATCAATATTGAATATTTTATTTTTCAGCAAAATTGCTGCTGTGTCTTGTTCGATCACGTATATATTTTTTCGAACTTATTCTATGGAATTGTTATTCATTCAACTGAAGCACTCAATAAAAAAATCCATCATTGACATAATTGCAACAGTTTTCGCTTGTTGATCTTCGCAAATACCGAATCTTTTATAAATATGTATATGAAAACCAAACATATATATATATATATATATTCCTTTTTGTCATCGCTATAATATAATTTTTTTACATCGATCTTATCATCTATCAATAATTATTTTATTTTCCTTATTATTCTTTGAATAATTGATTTACATAAAGGACATATTATTAAAATTAGTTCCTTTTTTTGCCAATGTATATATATATATATATAGATTTAACCAACGAATTTAATTGGTTAGACAAAAAAGAACTGACGTTAATGTAGTTGCCCTGTTATTTTCGATCGATTCGGCAGTATGACTACCGCTATAAACAACCACGAATAAAAGTATTCATGCGGAAAATATATTCGTGTCTTTTTACATTTGATCAATACTTCGATCAATTTGATTCGTACTATTGTCATACATGTTTGCGCCAATGCTATCATGTCATGTACAAGAATACATAGTGGCGATGAACAAAAAATAATAATATAGAAACTTTGACTAATCATTAATGGATTATTACATAGCCAAAACAAATTCTGATCAAAGAGTCACTAGCCATAGAATTGCCAACAGATATTGAAATTTTCTCTAATATACTATTCTCATCAATTTTCTCCATAATTTTGAAATAAGAATTTATCTATATATAATTGGTAGGAAATTGTCTTCTTTTTCGAACCATCTACTGCACCTAAATTTTTTTAACTACGCTGCGACGCAAGTAGCCAGGTATAACACACTGCATTGGAGAAATATTAACCCAATGGATGGAATCAGTAAAAAAATATTTTCTTGATTACCTGTAACGAACTGCGAATAGAGTCAAGGAATATTTTGACTGATTGAACAATCAATACTCATTGAAGTTAGACACATTAAAAAATTCATTAAATCGAAAACGATTCCTAGTCAACGCGGCCACGCTTGAACAATACAAAAGAGAAATCGAGTTGACTTTCTCCCTTACCACAATCAGCCAATTATTTAAGAACAGAAAGTTATTAATTTGAATCACTTGTTACTTTCTCACACGAATATCTTTCATAGGACTACAATAGATATCTGCTCCTGAACTCTATGTACGGCATTGCTTCTCAAGTCAACGTTTACTTTCAATTTGATCGAATCTCGCATTCATTCATTGAACACACTTGGTGAGTTTTCTACGTAAAACAAAGAAGTTGTGAACATTTAGGATGATTTTATAGTATATTAATGATCACTGATTACTTCTCGTCCAACATGAATCATCATAGATTGAACTCGAACATTAAAATATTGTTCGTAGGAATGCTACTTCTAAATTTTCAATGTCTTACTTCCAAATACGAGAGCCCTGTGTTCATACTTGGCTTATATGTTACTAATGCTTGATAAAAACAGTGCTCAAGGCCTTATTATTTTTATTCTTACGTTAGAAAAAAATAAATGTCAGAGTAAACAGAGGCCATTTTTATGCAACGAAATATTTTGACACATTTCTACTCATATTCGTATAGATTGATGATATTTCCAATCGTACAACCATTACCGAAAAGAAATGCCACGCATCACAGAGTTCTCGTTTTTTTTCTGTGCAATATTATTATATTATTTAAAATTGTAAAGATGAATTCAAAAGAATTCGATTCTTTTATGATAAATCGTAATCAACAGCAACAACGACTTCCCATCTAATGAAAAATTGACCAAATATCAAATCGTTGATACTACTCATTTGATATTTTCAACGGAACTGATAGCAGAACATAAGTATTTATTTAAAAGAGAGCCATTTAAACAATCTGATCAATGATACTTTGGATATACAGGTATTCAAAAACAATGAGAATAACATTTAGCATACATTCTTATAAATCTTCTATCAAGTAATTAGAATTACTAGGCTATTTTAAATAATAAAACATACTCTACGTCCGATTAATTTATGTTATCATTCTAGTAAGATTGTTATGCTTGCTTTTCTACTTCAATTTTAATAGTGCACAATACTTCTGATGAACACTATAATAAATATAATCAAACGAACATTTTGAAAAAGCTTCTCGAGCAATTGAAAATACACAAGGAAAAGTTCCATATAGTAGTAAATATCCTTTTTACTTTAGTTTGCATGTTACATCATTTTAATGCGTTTATTACTATGAAAAATTCAACTTCAATTGACATTTTGATTTTTTTTATCTCTACCACATAATCAATTCTTTCTTCCATATTTCATCTCCATAGCTAATATGTTACGAGCATTCGTTTGAATTTTCAAGAAAAAACACAACTAACTGAAATCACTATAGATAAAATCTTTATTGTTAAAGTGGCATTGAACCTAACTTAACTATAATAGTAATGCATACTTTGCTAGGAAAAACGTTTTCAAGTAGAACCTTCTCACTAATATAGACCAATTATTTTGAAAGAAGCAATTGTTTCAATATGTACTCATTGTTCTTAATAAAAATGTCTTTTTCGCTCACAATAAAACAATAAAATCATGTATACACCAAGAATATCGACGTTACTCAAAAGAATTCTATAAAAAATAAATAAAGTGCGAGAGATAATGTAAAAATAAACATGCAATTTGTCACAGATAAAATATGTTTGTTTTTAATTTTTAAGAAATCGAACACCAAGAAATGCAACAATACGACAAAAAATAATATAGCCTAGTAGTACACCAATGCAACCCCCTATACTAATATACCCATAGCCACGTTCATTAATATAATATTCGCCAGTTGTAATACACGCAAATTGTGCTACCTGTTCAGCTGTGCATGTTAATTTTAGACCACTTAATTCATTTAAAGCCGTGCCTACAAATGTATATTTAATGTAGGATATTGCATCAAGCCAAACAAAATATGTTGGTAAACGTGATGGTGCTAAAAAGAATCCTCCAAACAAACGTGTGATTTCAAGTGCTAATGGCAATACAGTAACACTCATATCTGTTGTTTTACAAATAGCTGAAACCATTAATGCTAATGATGTTGCTGCAAGTGAACATAGTAGCATAAAAAGTGCAAAGATAAAAAATTTTCCAACTGTTGCTTGATAACCAATTAGGAAATATACAATAGATGACTATAAAATAGAAGATAACAAAATAAAAAGGAAAGAAATGTTGAAGAGTTCAAATTAAAATAAAATACTTACAAATATAATTGGTACAGGTATTTGAATAAGCGTTTCGGCAACAATTTTTGCTATAAAATAAGCACTAGCAAAATAAGTGCCAGATGCTCGTTCACGCAATGTTAATGCACGTTCAACAGGAAATGAATTAATAACCATTAGAGCACCAAAAACACCTTGATTGACAGCACAAAAAAATAACGAAGGTTCACGAAAGGTAGTACTCTTTTGTGAATTACCAATTTTTAAGTAAACAGTACCAATTAAAATAGCAATCACTACAGTCTGAACAAGGGATGTTATAATAATTCTTGATTGACGAAGTTGTTCTTTGAATGTACGATGAAGAAGAATTCGTACTTGCTTGTGCCATGGCGGGCTGGGCGGTATGTTAGCCATTTGGGCCAAACGTTTATTTACTCCCATATTGAGATCAACATCGAATGATGGTTGTGCCTTTAGAATAGCTTCATCAATAGCTGCTTGTTGTTCGAGAGATATTGCAGGTGTGTCAATAACTGGATTACGTCGTGGTGGTGTTATAACATCTAAAAGATGATCAGCTGGGTTTGTAGTTACAGGACATGGGAATCCTGCTATGCGGTAAGCTTCCTGAAGAAAAACAAAAAGACAAAAATTTTTACAATAAAGTATCTATCTATCTAATAATAATATAGATTTACCATTGCTTGTTTTCTTGGACCTTGATAAATAATACCTCCGCCTTTAAGTAAAATTAATGAATCAAATAAATTAAATATTTTTGCTTGCGGTTGATGGATCGAACAAACAATTGTTACAGCTTTTTCTTGTGATTTGCCATGTGCAAGTGCATGAAAAGTTCGAAGTAAGTCAAGCGCTGTCACTGAATCTAAACCAGATGTTGGTTCATCAAGAAACAGTAATTGTGGGCGATTAAGCAATTGCATGCCAACACAAACTCGTTTACGTTCACCACCTGATATACCTTTTTTCAATGGTGTGCCTACAATAACATTATGCACATGTGATAAACCTAAATCAGCCATAGCATCTGCAACACGTTCTTTCCGTTGTTCTTCTGTAAATGCTCGCGGTAAGCGAAGTTGTGCTGCATACATCAATGTTTCTTGAACAGTTAAACATCCATTTAATAAATCATCTTGCATAACATAACCAGCAATACGTTTCAATTCAGCATTATCATAGGGTGCACCATTTAAACGCATTTCACCTTCGACAATTGTATTGACATCCAAACGACAAGCTAATGTATTTAATAGAGTTGACTTTCCAGAACCCGATGGGCCTATACATTGTAATCGAATTTCAAAATATTATTAGTAGATCAATGAACGAAAGCGAAAAAAAATAGAACTCACCCATTACAGCCCATAGTCCACCTGTAATTGCTCCACTAGTGTTACTAAGTAAGCATTTTCTTTTTGGTATATATTTTTTATATGACTTCATACGTTGAAAAAATTCTTCTCGTTTACTTGGTCGAGCGTGAACAGTTAAATTTTTCCAAACAAGAATGGTACTAACGCGATCTGATAGTGGATCAAGTATTGATAATTGCCGCTCATTTTGTTTTAAAGCGCTTGATCGATGGTTGCTTTGATCAGTAAAACTAGCAGAAGATGTTGTTGTTGGTAGACTATGTGAGCTTCCAGCTGTTGTCACATTTGCTTTATATATAGACGATACAGGTTTTTCTTCTACTATAAATGCATCGTCTGTATATTCTTCTTCGTTCAATATTGGTAAATGCGAATCACCCATAATTCCTGTTCGACCACGATGACTTATGTCTTCATAATTAGTGGCATACGATGATGGGAATAAATCAGGATCTCTTGAATCCATTATAGTTCGTATTTCAAATCAAAGATAAATAATAATACAAATTTCAGTGATGAATAAATATCAATGCTGAAATCTATAATACTAAAGCGTTCTCTATAGTTTATTTTATTTTTCAAGATTTTTCGGTACAATTTATTTCCAATTATATGTATTAATCAATGAAAAGAATAAAGGCAAATAATAGAATATAACTGCGATTGAAATCAGGCAACTTGAGAGTTATCTTTCCGTGTTAAACTCACCTTTATCGAATATGAACTGGCGTATGTGTGTACTGTTTACAATTATCAATCTAGCAACAAGAGTTTTTCATACGTCTTTTATAGCAGTGTGCTAAAATAACTTGATCACTCATGACTCGGTTTAATGAAGCATGAAGCGTTCGCTGTTTACAAAAAAAAAGTATATCCAATGATTAACCTTCACTAAAATGTTTTTCATCGCTCCATGGTACAGCATTGTTATCAGGTATTTTTCTTGATCAACACATGAATGTATGTTGTATTATGCACGTGAAATTTTGCTTTTCGTTCTTTCGTTCTACCAGTAATCGTAGGAAACTAGTCGACCAAATCACTTTTTTCCTTAAATATTTTATGTACACGTAATAATTCTGGTTATGTATCTAGTTTGTGCGCATGTTTAGTAACATGTTATGATAGATGCGCCCATGGGTTCTATAAAGTCGCATGTTTCAGCTCAAAAACTTGTTTATTAATAGTATCTATTCATGTATGAGTATTTGACGATAATTTTCTTTTAATATAATAACAGACAACAATTATCATCCAGAGTGTATCGAAACTCCATTCATAAAATACATCCTCACTTTAAAGCAGCAAATTTCAAAAGTTTATCATCTCAAGCTAAGATGTAAAAATTATTTTAACCTTTTTCTAGAATTGAAAACAAACACTATGTAATTATTATTATTATTATTTTCGGTATTATATGCATATGCACTCTTTCTGCATCGGTAAATACAGGGGTTCATTGCATCCAGATACAAAGATATTCATGTATCATTTCAAGATTGAAATGAACTCAAGAAAACTTACTGTATAATTCTGAGTAAGACGAGTCCTGTATCATTCAGCCTTGTATCATTTAATAATTGATTACCGTAACGCAACGTTTCATTAACAAAATAATTTCGATGTATACTGAACATTCTTTTAACCTGGGCTCTAACTATTCTGAGAAGGTTCACTTCTGTTTGGCCGATAAGTTGAATAATCACCCTAGGCGAACCTTTTATTCATGCACTTGCCCAGACTTGAGCTCAAGATGTGTCCATAGTGCATGACTTTCTTGCGCCAGAAAGTCAAGAGTTGCATGCGCTTGCAAAAAAAATTTCGACTAGGACAGTAGTTTAGCAGAAATACACAAATTTCATGAACGCTACCATTATCTTTTTTGAAACATAGTAATTAATATTAGAATACTTCAAAGAATTGTTGTACAATATTTTAATATTTCTATGAACAATGATAGCTTTCGAAGATACTCTTGAAATTCACTCGTAAAACTAAACAATCAATACAAGGATCAATCAGTAAAAAATAGTTAGTTTATAAACTTCAATCAAATAGTAAACATATGTGGATAAATTTCACCGGCTATTTATTGTCGATTTGGCCTGCGTATACCTTTGGAGGTAAATTGATAAATGTGATATGAATCTACCGAAAAAAAATAAATTGCAAATACATATCTAATAATCATGATAATAAACTTTTTTTTCTATGTAACTAAATTAGGCTAAATAGATATTTCGTGAGTTCTGAACAAACAGTATCGATTGCCTTGATTCATTCTTGTACCGAGTCGATAGCAACGAGCAAAATTTGATTATTAGTGGAGGTCAACAAGCATATATTTTAATAGAATGTCCACATGAAATAAACGTGCTGATCATATGACTACTGACGGCATCATAGTTGATAACCCAGTATGGGGGAGGGGTAGAACATTGGTATGTCTTTAATGTAACGCAGTTCGTTCATTCGGGGCTCGGTGCCCGTTTTTTTCTTCTCCTTTTCTCGTTCTCTCAATAAGCGGTCAACTGTCTCTTTATTCTTTCTTTTTCTTACAATCGAGACTCGCCTTAACCATACGATCGTCGTTCTTTCATTCGGTCATTTCTTTTTTTCTTCTTCTGTGTGCGCGTCTACCCACGTTTAGTAATATTCCGACTGTCGCTGGTCGGCCGACTGACAAAAAATTGTTCAAAAACTGAGTAGCACAAACGCAGATATAATATCAGCCCGTATTTTAAAGTAAGTTATCTTTTTCTTGTTGAACAACATTTTCTATCGTTGTTCGCTTAGCTTCGTTTAACAATTTTAGGTTATAATATGTGAAAAATCTTATATTGTAACTAATTGTTTCTTAGTTCGATTGAGAAAAAAACAATATTTTTGATAGAAAAACAAAATTTTCATTCGACAAAATATATATGATAAGAAATTGAATCGAAATGAGAAAATAAACTATGTTCGATGAAAGTATTTCTTTAGTTTTATATGTATATGTTGAGGTCATATGATGGTAATATGTGCGTACGTCTACGTATAGATATATAGTACATGGACATACTCTTTTCATCAGCCAGGGTTATTTGTGTTCGAGTAGGAAGAAATAAAAAAACCTCGGTTGTCTATTGTTCTGTTTCACTATTCATGTTTAGTATCGACATAGTTCTCTCTTTCTCTTATATTCGATTGTCTTGAATGCCTTGAGTTAACGATGACTACTTTCACGTTTGCTATTTAAGATGGTGTCTACAACCGCACCTAAATTTGGCGTTCGATTTCCAACACGTAAAGAAAGAACAGTAAAACGAGTTACAAAATGTGAAACACGTGAAATTCAAAAACGTAAGTAAAAAAAACGAGATTAATGGTCATGAACAAATATTTTTTTTCTTATTACTCAAGGTCTTGAACCACCAAAACCAGTCCGTGTTCGTCCACCTCCCAAACCTAAAGCACCCAAAAAGCCACCACCACCACCAGCTACACTTTGTAAGCCGCCTAAACCTCCGAGAACATCAGCAACGCATGCTAACGAACGTCAGCCATCATCAACATCACAAACGCAATCGACATCGTCATCTTCATCATCGAAACCAACAACATCTTCTTTATCTGGAGCACGTACTTTACAAGCACCGGATTTAGAAAAACTAGCCCGTCTCAATTGCTCACGTGAATTTAGTCTTTTTCACAAATTTATTAAACCAGAACTATCAAGATCCTATGAAAACCAGCTGGGCTTTTTACAAACTAAATTACAACATTTAAAAAATGAATTTGTTAATAAACAAGCTGAACATCTAAATTTTGAACAAATCCGAGATTATTATAATGAAGCTGTAAAAGAAAATGTACGACGTCATATTAAGCCAGATGAATATTTAACATTAGCTGATAAATTTAAACAAGATGCCAAACAAGTAAAATTATTTTTTCTTTACAAATGAAAAGAAAGAAATTTTGTTTTTAAGGCTATTGACAAATGGCTACGAAAAAAAGATATTAAACCACAACGACAAATAACTGAGTTTTTACAAAGACGTCAAGCACGTATTCGTGATCGAATTAAAGAAACGCTTGAAGAAGCGAAAAAGCAACAACAACTAACTAAGGAAGGAGAAGCAGAAGCAGGCGCAGGAGCAGAAACAGAAGTAGACACAGAAGTTGAAGTCACAGAAAGTACCATTATAGTAGAATCGCCTGCATTATCACCGATAACAACAACAGAAATAAAACCAACAACGATGACAATAATAGAAGATGATGAAATTATGATTATCGATTAGATTTAACTTCCATAAGTCTACTCGTAGGAATCTTTTTTTCACATAGATTTACTTTAACACTATGAATATGTTTTTCAATTTTTTTCCATTATAAAAGCTTTGTCTTTTTCTGTTTTGCTGTACGTATTTACAAAAAAATACAGTTAAAAAAAATTTTAAAAACTTAATTTGTTTGACGGAGAAGAACATGTGACGAGCGCAAAAAGAAAATGGGTATTTTTAAATTGAGATGAATCTTCAAAAAGAAATGTTGTGTAGGGGGTTGTAAAGTATGCTTAAATGTCATACGTTATTGTTAAACATATACATTGCAAAAAGAAAATACTTCTGCGTAATGGAAAACAATTCAATATTTTTATCATCTAGCAATATGACAAATTTCTATCAAATGCCAAGAAAATTTCTTCTACGCGGCTTGCACATTTGTAGAATGTTGAAGCGACTAATGATGTTGATGATTGAAATGCAAGTGAGAATGATATACTTTCCTAATAATCTTGCTTATTTCCAATGTAAGAAAATAGATTTGAAATGGTGATAGTTCGTAAATACACTGTATTGTCAGTAGTCTAAGTATATACGAGGCCGACAAATGTTGAAGGCACTCTTTGTATAATACAACTGTAATGATCTTGTATTGAATTCAATGCTTTTTATGTAGGAGGATTTTTAGCAAAAAAAATGAATTTTCTAAAAAAAAGACTCCCCGCTTTTGAGATTAAGAAATTCGAACCTGCACGAATGTTGCCGGAAGTTTGTCGCATCCTAGAAAGACCTAACTCTCGTGATATTGTCATCTTTTATTAAAATTCAGCCGAAATCTCGAACTTGCTCTGAGATTACGATTATTTTAGAAGAATTTAATCTTTACACTGCACTTGCATGTTGTAAAGACCAATAGAGATCTGTATTGAAGACCGATACATGATAGATTGAATATTACCGGTATCATTTTATCTATAGAAGAAATCATATCAACATTTAAACAGATAATAGCGTAGTTCTGATTAGATAAATTTATTATTTAGTAGAAATGAAATACATAAAATGTATATATGTCAATAGTATTAGACGAAATTCTTTCATATCCAAGTCTAATGTTTAAGAAATCGTACACCGATAAAAGCCCAAAAACGACAAAAAATAATGAAAGATAATAAAACGCCAATACAACCACCGATGCTAATATAATTGTATCCACGTGTTTGAATGATTTTTTCGCCACTCGTTATACATTGAGCTGTTATATTATATGTTGCATTTACGATCGTAACTGCGATTCCGTCACAATTTAAGCGCAAACCTTCTAATTCATTAAGAGCAGCACCAACAAAAGCATACTTTATATAAGATAAAGCATCTATCCAAGATAAATAGCCCGGTACATTTGCTGGTGGAACAAAAAAACCACCAAATAAACGTGTTAACTCAAGTAACATAGGTAAAACTGTTACACTCAATGCTGTCGTTCGACATAGAGCTGAAATCATTAATGCCATTGATGTTGATGTTACCGAACACAGAATGATAAAAATCATAAAAATAAAAAATTTCGCAGCATACGGCTGTAAACCAATAAGAAAATAAACAACACACGACTAAAAATCAGAAGAAGGAAAAAACAGAGAAAATAATTTATCTCATTATTATTCAATTTTAATTGTTTTCATATTATACGTACAAATACAATTGGTATTGGTAATTGAACAAGTGTATCGGATAGAATTTTTGCTACAAAATAAGCACTAGCAAAGTAGGTTCCAGATGCTCGTTCACGTAATGTTAATGTTCGTTCAACTGGAAATGAATTAATAACTGTTAATGCACCAAAAACACCTTGATTGATAATACAAAAGAAAATAACAGGTTGTCGACGTAGTATACTAGTTTGTGAAGTGCCAATATCTAGAAAAACGGTACCAATTAAAACAGCCATGATAACTGTTTGTAAAACAGAAGTAATGATAAGAATTTTTTTTCGGTATTGTTCTTGTAAATTACGACGAAAAAGTATTCGTATTTGTTTATGCCATGGTGGATTACGCGGCAAATTTGCCATTTGACCAACACGTTTATGTACACCCATGTTTAGATCAATTTCAATTGGCGGCTGTGCTTTTATAAGTGCTTGATCTACTGATTTTTGTTGTTCAATTGTTAATGGAACTTCATCGGAATTTTCTTGATTAGGTTTTGGTGGTGTTATAACATCTAAAAGATGATCGGCTGGATTAGTGAACAGTGGACAAGGAAAGCCAGCTGCACGAAACACTTCCTGAAATGTATCGAAAATTCTATCTATTAATCTTGAATAAACTTCTTTCTTTTTCTTCTTCTTCTTACTGTTGATTGTTTTCTTGGACCTTGATACATGATATGACCTGCTTTAAGTAAAACAATCGAATCAAATAAATTAAATATTTTTGCTTGCGGTTGATGGATCGAACAAACAATCGTTACAGCTTTTTCTTGTGATTTGCCATGTGCAAGTGCATGAAGTATATAAAGTAAATCAAGTGCTGTCACTGAATCTAAGCCAGTTGTTGGTTCATCAAGAAACAGTAATTGTGGGCGATTAAGCAATTGCATGCCAACACAAACTCGTTTACGTTCACTACCGGATATACCTCGTTTTGATTGAACACCAATAACATCATGCCGTGTATGTGTTAAACCTAACTCATCGAGAATTTCATCGACACGTTGCTTTCGTTGTTCATTTGTGAATGTTCGTGGTAAGCGAAGTTCAGCTGTATACATTAATGTTTCTTCAACAGTCAAATATCCATTTAATAAATCATCTTGCATAACATAACCAGCAATACGTTTCAATTCAGCATTATCATACGGTGCACCATTTAAACGCATTTCACCAGTAAAAGTTGTATTGACATCCAAACGGCAAGCTAATGTATTTAATAGTGTTGATTTTCCAGAACCCGATGGACCTATATGAGAAATATTTTGCTTTTATATGCTTCCATGTGCGATAAGGATGATCATTAAATATAAGAACGTACGAAAAGTATTCGTATGATTTTATACCACATTAGTTAGGGTCAATGAATCGAAAGCGTATACTCTCAAATATTGATTAGTTAATAATAAATTTGATTAAGTTGACTATTAGATAACTACTCAATTTGTACTCGTAGTCTGCATCAAAATTAAATAAAAACTCACCCATTACAGCCCATAATCCACCGGTAATAGCGCCGCTTACATTATGTAGCAGATGTTTTGATTTTGGTTCAGCATTTTTTGATAGACAACGTTTAAAAAATAACTTCTTTTTATCTTCTCGCGTAAATACAACCAAATTTTTCCAAACAAGAATTGTACTAACACGATCTGACATAGGATCGAGTATAGAGGATTGCCGTTCAAATGTACCTGTCTCATTTGATCGATGGTGTTGTTGATGATGATGAGTAAAAGCCGATGATGGAGCAGGTGGAGGTGGCGCAAAAGTAATTCCATGTGAATCTTCACCAGATGCTGCTTCATAATGAACTTGAAAGGATGAAGCAGATGCTGCTGTTCCTCGTAGTAAACCACTGGCTTGTGGGTATTCTTCTTCACTTATAGTTTGCAACTGATAATCAGTAGGATTTCCTACAAAGCTTGCATTTACTTGTCCATCCATATTTGTGATATCTATTTTTGCTGGATGATTATCGAATTCTTTCATTTCAAAAGCCTGTAAAAGTAAATGAAACAACAGGTAACCGTTCTTGTTTCCTGTGTTCTATGATCAAGAAATATATTATTCGAATCAATAGAATTATTATCAGTCTTTGTTTTTACATCTCATGTCTTTCTTGTTGACTTTCCGTTATTAAAATATTGTGAGTCTTTAAAATTAGTAAGAAAAAAAGGAGCAAAGCGTTGAAATACATAATTACTAACTTTCATCGTATTCTATTGCATGTAAATGCTATTGAAGAATGGTCTTTATTTATCTATTCGAGCTATCAATCAAATGCTGACTGTATGTGCACGTATCACGTGTAAGTTATCGAATGTTTCTCAATTTACCAATATATATCAGCGTCTATTTTTTATCTACCTTTCTATACACTCATTAAACATTCACAAGTATCTTCAAAGGTATACGTCACGGTTTCTTTCATTGCTTAACATATTTTTTTGTTATGATCATTGAGACAACACAGAACGATCGAAGTGAGAAAAGAAACATACTGTCCAACCAGTCGTATACAAGCAATGACTCCGGATTCATATTCAGTTTGTCAATGAATATCTTATACCATACAAATAAATAATAAGTTATGCACGTTTATTGCTCCTAAATATGAAGCTGTTCAGTGCATCCAGATTTTGAGGAAAAAACAACAAGTCAGACATAATTTATTATGAAAAGAAAAACATCATCTACTATCTATCGAAATAAGAAAACACTTTAATTTACAAATCTTTTTCAGTATTTTTCCTCCATTGTTCATATGCTTTTGTGAATACATCAAATTCACGTTTTTCAAACATAGTAAAAATAACAGTTTTTAGATTTTCTGCTTGTGATAATTCTCGAGCGACGGTTGATATTGCAACTGGTGCTGCATCATTCAATGGATAACCATATATACCCGTACTAATAGATGCTAAGCCAAGTGCTGTTATTGTTTTTAATTTATCAGCTTCTCGTATTACATTTTTATATGTTTCTTCAAGAAGTCGTCGAGATTCATCGCGATTTTTCTCAGAATAAACTGGACCAGCAACATGTAGAATATGATCAAAACCTGTTTTATATCCTTTTGAAACAATAACCTGTGCTGTTTGAGTTTTATCTGGTACAAGTTGCTTTAATTCAGCTAATAATTGAGAACCAGCTGCTGCGTGGATTGCTCCATCAAGACCGCCACCTAGTTTCGTTGAAGAAAAATATGTGTACATATTTTCTTGACTCATTTGTTTGCTTACCGCCGCGCATATAAACATTAGCAGCATTAACAATGGCTGTTACATTTGGATGAAGCTTTTTAGCATCGAGCAGACTACAATTTATGATTTTTATTTGCCAATTTTGAACTGTGCATGAAAACCGAGTCATTAATAAGATAGAGAAGTATACAACTACGTTCATATCATAAATATATTAAAAGAAGAAAAAGAAAGATAGAAATGAAATTCAATAAGAAAAAAAAAGCTTTAAAAATAAATTCAAAATTCAAATTATTCTTTCTCGCGTTTAATTAATTCGAATTAATATAAAATATCACAGAAAAAAAGCTGTCAATTCTGTTGGGGCTTAGCAATATAAAGTGTAAGTACTGTATTTTCTTTCACAGGTGGTGTTGTAACGCCAAATGTATATGTATCGGTAAGATGTTCTCGATTAATGAACCAGTACTGCTGTTGAACAGATATTTCTGTATCACGATAGACCTTACGAGAAGAAAAACAAGAAGAATGGGTTGTTTAAAAAATTTCGAAACAACGCAGTGTATTCGTTTTTACTATTTGTTTAAGATCTTTTATAGTTGTTCCTGGAAGAATAGTCACATCGTATTTTTCATCCGTACATTGGTCAATCAAAAAGCTTTCGATTGTTAGCTTCAATCTAAAGATATATGCAACATAATTAAATTGAAATACTATTTTTTGTTTCGTAGGGGAGAAACGCTATCGGTAGATTGTCTGTCGCATATCGAGTAACGAGCTGAAAGAAAACTCATAGAAATAATTATTTTTGTCAAGAAGTAGTTGCTGAAAAGAATTCTTGATATTTACTCTATGTTGGATAAAAATGGCTTTTGGGATTGTCTACTCTGAGTTTACAATTTTGTTTTTCTCTCATAAGATTCCATCTCCAAGACTAAACTCACTAAGCGCTGTTGGCTTCTGAACATTTGTAAAATCCACTACTAACTATATTATAAAATGCATTAACCGTTATCATGATACTGTACGCGAAACTGAATTGATTGAGCGAATCGACAAGTTTTAAATATTGCCTCGTCAAGAATCTGCAGAAAACAATATTACATGATATTCATAGTCTATGTTTTAATTTTAATATATTTAAGTAAAGATTTTATTTTTTGATCGAGTATGCTTCAAAAAAAGCATAAATTATGATTTCATTATATGAATCAATCTTCTGTTGCGACATCTATCGATTGACACTTTCGAAGAAAACAAGAGCACTGTAATATTATAATATTTACTTTAATGGTTGTATAATAGGCTTTGGTGGTTGTCGTGGTGCTGCATTTCCGTATTCATTAATCATATCAAGAGAGAATTGAACTGCTGTGTGATTCGAAGCAAGTTTACGTGCAAAACGACTGGCTTCATTGGTATTGTTATCATTCAATGCTCTAATTAATTGATCCACGTCGTCATTAGGAATAGGTGCGGGTATAGCTGCAGGTGAAGCTACACGAGCAGGTCCTGGTGCAGGTCTACGAGCAAATTCTGGTGTAGATCCACGAGCAGTTTCAGGACCAGCTTAAAAAAGTGAAGCAGGACTGAATTATTTGTTTTACTCCAATAAAATCTTACTAACCCGTCAAATAGTTTCGCAAATGTTCTAACAACGGTGCAGATTCTTCGGTTGGATTCAGTATAAGCAGTATTTCTTCTGTAGAATTATTACGAATACATTCTACGGTACCGCGAGCTGATGATTTCTCTACGTAAGAGCAATCCCTTAAATTAAATCGTCCAACAACCTGTGCGAAAATTATAGAAATTAAATCTCATCGTCAATATTAAAATACCTCATTGTCGATTGGAAGTTTAAGACTAAGTTTTGGATTGGATTTACTAGTTGTCAGCTGTAACTTCACATTGGAATAGTTACGAATATCACCAGGATTTTTTTCATCTTTAATTCTAATAGTAGCACGTCCTGTTCTAAATTTATATTAGTATAAAATAGACAAGAAATGTACGGTTAGCATATACTAAAACATATTCAATGCTTACAGCGACATGAATAGTATCTAGAAAGAAAAACAAATTTAAATCTTTATACACGTGACTCTTTTAGTAATCTGATTTTGTATGAATCATTGAAAATTTTATTAATTACAGTTTGATGGTTACTTAACGTTTTGAGTAACTCCTTCAAATACAATCGTTCATCAACATGTACGCAGAAATATTCTTTCATATGTTTTGTCTTAAAACATTTGAGAGGCATCAACACACCATATCTAGAATAGTGATAATTTTCGCATATAGAACTTTAAAACAAAACAAAAGTTGTTTATTTGTTTTTCGGTATGCATCAATAAAATAGAAAATTTGTACGAAATAGATTAATGAATAAGAAAAAATTATTCTTTGGTTTTAATTTTAGCGTGAAAGAGGTGTTTGAGAAATATACAAAATTAGTGTATCGCCAGATCGAATATAATTGATTGACGGCTGCTGTTGTTGAATTGCAACTACTGGCAGTGAAGATCCGAAAATATAGTCATTCGGAATCGGATATCGTTTAAATGCAAACCAATATTGATTACTAGATTTAATACCCGATTGATTTTCTATCTAAATTATGAATTAAACTTTTTAGTTAAAATATTCACTATAAGAATCAAGTTTTCTTTCTTCATAAAAACTAACTTGTTCTTTTAAGGATTGTAGTGTTGTGCCAGAACTAACAGTGATAGACGCTATTAAAGGATCATGTTCCATTAAAGATTCAATACTAAGCGTTAACCTAACGAAGTAGATCAAATATAGCAATGTAAACTAATTATTAAAACTAACTCAAGAATATTATCAGAAGATTCCTTTTTAATCTCAGCTGCCTTTGATTCAGTTTTTCTCGTTTCTTCTTTATCGTTTTTATTGAGCAAACTAAATTGAACATTGACTTTAGATGTTGCTACTTTTTGTGCGATACGCTCAGCCTCATCCACAGCACCTGTATTAATTGCATTTATGAGCTCATCGATCATTGATGATTCTGCATGACCTATAAATTAAGACGCTTTTTAGTCGACGCAAAATAATTCGAAAGTTTAGTGAACCAATCACTTGCATAGAATATTTATTTCTTCGTCATAAATTTCTAGATATTCTTGTCTGCAAAATTATTTTGTAATAGAATTAGACACGAGTTCGAATATAGTATAGAAAAATTCATCGAAAACTAAATTTCATTCCTTAATATCTATGGTTTGAATGCGACCTTGCACTCCCTTATGGATAAATTTAGATGGTGAGCTTTCGCGACGTGCTATATAACATGTTGGTCAAATGCTTGAGATGCAAGCCGTTATTTTCGCATATTTTTCATAAAGGTGAGTTCTTCTAAAAATCGAGACTATTTCACCAAGTTTAGAGCAGTAAATTATGCGTCTTTGTTATCTAATATATCCGCACGATTCTTAATAAAAAAAAAACAACAGAGAAAAGAAAATACAGACAACTCCAATCCAATGGAACGAGCCCATGTCCAATACTCTAGCTAGAAAAGTAAGATAACAAGGAATGTTAACCCTAGAAAAATCTCTCGAGTATTATTTTTGACAATTCAAAAAGAGTAAAGAGGTGACACTTTCAATAAAAATGTCGTAGCATGGCCATTTATTTTTAACAAAACTTTAAAATTTCATGAACCTATAACTAATTTGAATTTAAGCACATGCAATCAGTTCAAAGCGTAGTAAATCTAATGAATTCAAACCCAAATTTATTTGTTAAATACGATGGCAAAAGAAAACTTCCTACAATATTGCCGGAAACTATCGTTACAGTGGCATAGGGCTCAGTCGTATTGAACAATTTTGATACAAACATTCTGACTAACATTATTATACATAGCAAATACGAAATCAGATTTCTCAATTCGATTGAAATCAGTATCAAGTCAAAAATATCATTAGCTCACTGTAATCCATTGGTAACGAAACCAAGAATAGCTTTGCTTGTTAATTTTGAAATCTATGATCTCCAAGCAAGGCATTATATTATGTTAGATGTTTTTTTTACATGCATCACTATTCGAAATGTCAAAGTCCCATTAATAATATCAGTTTTTACTGTATACCTTTGTTTGATAGTAATAAATCCGACCCAGACAACGTCAATTTGGGTTCTAAAAGTAACCAAAAAATATCTTTTAGAAGAAGAATATATATATAGCACTACACTCAAGATTAAGCAGTCGGTGATTTTCTATGCCAAACTAGGTCTAAGAAAACGGTACACACAACGTACCATGCACAAGCATTGCTTGCAGACTAGCAAAGAAATCAGCCAGTGTCTGATTGGTTTTATCGTACATAATAATGACAGTAGAACATAATGATCGAATTGTAGCTACTCCATCGATTGATGATATCGTAACCCATTCTAATTCTTGCAGTGTGTGTGTCCAGATATACTATAGAATTCGATCAAAAGAATTTTATGAAATTAATATTCAATCAAGATCAACCTCGCTATCAGCTATAATGAAAATATAACGTGGATTTCTTTCATTATCATATCCATAACTCATTCTAACATTATTTTCATAGGATTTGATGTTGCTATTGTTTAATTCTTGTTTTCGTACCAATTTAACTGCGAACTCGCTGGCAAATGAAAAAAATTAAAGAAGAATAAATTTGATTTCTTTCTTATTTCTTACTTATCCATTAAAGATAATATATCTGAAAATACAAGTAAACATCATATTCTCGAAAGAAAAACATCTTTATCTACAGAAAAATTGACAGAAGAATGATAAATTTGACGCAAATCATGTTATACTACTCCGTTGCCGACTCCGTTTCCTGGTGATCCAGGACCTTGCTGTGCATCCATTTCATCATCTTGCTCACCGCCTTCACTTTCTTCTTCAGCTTCATCTCCGTCTTCATCATCCTAAAATAAAAACGAAACAAATCTTATCAGTTGATTTTTTCATAATCATACATCGCCATTATCCATTTCTGTTCGTCCATGAAATGGTAAATTTAAACCTTGAATGAAATGAATTTAAATACAAGCGATATATTCATGAGGGAAAAAACCTTTTTCAAGATGACGTCGCCGTTCTTGTTCAAGTGTTTCTTCAAATTTAGCTAGACTAACATCTTCGCGAACTAAAAGAAGTCATTTCAAGATACTCATATGATTATTTAGCTAGAATAATTTATTTTTCTACCTGTTTGCAATGGCCGAAACCATAATGAGCTAACTTTTGATGTTTCAATAGTTGGCCAAAGATGCGATGACATTTTAATTGTCGAGGAAGAAAAAAATAGGTGTCTAATCAAATTTTGCAAACATAGTTTTCAACACATGCTTTCGACCAATAGAAATATACTTGAAAGCCTCTACAATTAATTGGATAACACCTGTTGTGAACATCACTACCTAGTAAAGACAAAATTCATGTCTCTATAATTCAAAGCATTTTTCTTATTAAATTTTGTCTATTTCTTTTTAATATTCCATCGTCGAAAACAAAAACAGCTGACTGATTCATCTGTTCGTTGGAAATTTTATCGGAGCATCCATCCTTGTTTTCTTCTGGTTCTGTTTTCGAAAGCTTTTAATACGATGAGTGTGGCAGGTTACTGTAAATGTCGTATTCAATTCGTTCCAACGGATGAACAACGTCCAGAAGTTAATTATTCAGATAGATCATTCATTGAATTGAGACAATTGGATTTCGCTAAGTATTCATTGCGTGGTATTGATGTGGACAATAATAAAACAGTATGATAATCGCTGAATCGAACAATTAATTACAGAAAACGCAATTTTTTTTGCAGGAGATCTTCAACATTCCATTCGAAAAAGGAGACCAATATAAACGTGGAAGAACAGCTGATCAACCAGATGCAATTCGTAGTAGCGTTGGAGTCTTCTTTTTAAATCTAAATGCTGCTGGGCGAGATTCGTTTTACGGAGTATTAGAGACATGTGTTGCCGAATTAGAACTATGTGCTGAACATACGCCTGAGCCTCCGCCTAATGATACAATAAACCCAAGCCCACTGAAGGATGCTATCCAAGTAAAGTCAGTGGTACCTAACGATGAAAATGGTACGATTCTGTTATTATTTAGAAAGTTAGTGTTTTGGATTTATTTTTGAAACAAATAAAAAAGTTTAAACTAGATTTGACTAAGGATTTGTTACGTATAGATATATATATATATATTTTTTTTTTCAATTCATTAAACATTTGCGTATTTTTTTTATGATCGAATAGAATTTTCTTAGCAAAAAAAAGAGAAGCAATCATATATTAATAATTTCTATTGATTTAGATATTTTGGTTGATGTTTATAAATTGGGTCAATGCATTAGACAAGGTGATACTGATGGAGCTGCTGTTCTCAGTAAAAAGCTAGCTCATATACGCGCTCCACTTGCAGTTAATTCATTTAAACAATCGAAAGAACAACCGACGATCAAGTATGTTTCAGAAATATAGTTTTCATCTTTTTAAATTCATTTATTATTTCATACAATAGAATTATAATCAAAATCGATAGTACCGATGAAAGAATCAATAATCAATATAAGGATTTCTCCATGAATGTTTATCCGTCAACAACAGTTCATGAATTACGTACTGCGGTATGTAAAATAAAATCATAAGAACTACTATTATTATTAAATCAACAATTTTCTTTCATAGTTAGAATATTCTAAACATAACCTACCAACGAATCAAAGTCTTTTTGTTAATGGACATTTAGCTCATGATAAAATGACTATGCACGAGTTAAACATTCAAACAAATTCACTTTTTGTTCTTTTTATAATTCCGTCATGGTGAAGTTTTAAATCGAACTTCTTTATCTATCCATATTTTCGAATCATCATTTTTGCATCATGTAGTTAAAAATAATTCATTTTTTTGCTTTTATTGTGATAACAATATTGTGTTCGCTTTCTATAAAAAGTTTTTCTTTTATTGCTATTCTAATTTAGATAAAATGGACCTTGCAGCTTATAGTAAATGTCGTATTCAATACCGTCCAGACAATCCGAAACGTCCTGACATCAACTATTCTGATAGGTCAATCATTGAATTGAGACAATATAATTTTGCTGATTATTCAATACGAGCTGTCGATGTCGATAACAATAAACTAGTAGCTATGAAAATAGTTGAACTAAATAATCAATTAAAGAAACAAATATTTTATTTTAGGAGATCTTTAACGTTCCATTGCGAAAACCCGAACAATATAAACGCGGTGACGGAATCAATCAACCTGATGAAATTCGTGGCTCTTCCGGAATTTATTTCTTATGGTTGTTTGCACAAACAATTGAAAAATTTCATGACGCATTAGATGTTTGCATCGAACAGCTAAATACAATATCCAGAGATGATTCAAATTCACAATCATCCAATGAAGATATGGAAGAAGAAGATAATATTAGTGAAGACAAGGAAATTCCCTACGAGATGATTCAGGGCAAAATTGATATACCCCCTATAAATGTTGTTCCTGCTAAAGGTAAGATTTGAATGTAGATTAGTTATCGTATAAACTTTGTTTTTGACCAATATAATATTTCATTTAATGTGAACATGATCAAAAATTCAATCTATTTTTAGAACTTCTACTTGATATTCAGCGTCTCAATAAATATATTCAAGAAGGTGATGAAATTGCGGCTGTTCAATTAGCTTCACAATTCGCCTCACAACATATTCGACTGCAAGCAAAAGCATTAAAAAAACAAAACGATGAAGCATCATTCACGTATGTTAACGAAATTATTTCTTGCTAATATTAATATTTTCTTATAGAATTCAAGTTCAACTAGATGGTGATGAATATGGTATTGATCAAAACGGTGGTAAAATTCCTATTGATGTCTTTCGTTTTACAAAAGTGCGAGAATTACGTGCGGCTGTATGTAAAAAAATCTGTTCAGCTTTATGGAAATGATCAGATTTTGTTTTAGTTCGAATTTGCATATCAATATCCGCCAAATAATCAATATTTTTTTGTTAACGGCTGCTTAGCCCATGATGATTCGACAATGAAAGATTTAAATGTTGGACCAAACTCTTTATTCATTTTATTCTTCTTATCATATCCAAGAACATTTAATAGAACTGCAAGTATATCTGCTAGCGTAATTTCATTAGAAATAAGACTTGTTTCTTTTCGTGTACGGCAGGGTCCTTGGACATGTTTCGCTTGCAATACACGGAATGATCAACATCAACAGCGATGTCTCACATGTACAGCGAAACCGACAGACTAATCATGATTATTTTATTTTACCATTGAATTTTATCATTCATAAAATGTGATAATTCTGTGTATTTAGTTTCAAATTGATTTCTGGTTCTAGATAATTCAGTTTTATATTTCAATAAATGAACTATGGCCACATCTTCATCTGGAGACGTAAGAATAAGCAACGATGTTTTTTCCTGCACATTTTAAGGAAATCTCATAGCCTTGTTCAACACTCTATCGATCTACGTGTCTTAGAGAAAATATGATGTAATATATTTCATGATGAATACTATTTCTTTTTAATATTAAACGATTAGGAATGAATTCAGTATTTCATTTGATGGACGTTTTCGATACGATCACGAGCCGAAAACAAGAAATCGTGACAAGATAAAAACTAATCGTTGCTTTTATTTTAGACAACCGCTGATTCACCTTCAACTGTACGGCCAGTGGTAAGCAATGATTTCGAAATAACTTCCCAGAATATGTTTATTTTTTGTGGAACTCACATATATTTTCGAAGAAAATGGTGAGTGTAAGTTTAAAAGCGAGATTTTTGCGACTCCCCACCCCCCTGCCCATGACAGACATTAATGAGTTTAAAATTGTGCTAATTAGGAGCTTGACTAATTAGGCTGCTATTTCTTCCTTTTTCAATTACAGACTACACGAAAAAAGCAATGTTTGCTCATTACAGACCATAGAAACCTGTCTCTGCTCTTGTTAAATATACGAGCTAACAATTAATACTCAATTACAGACATAAGTGCAAATAGGCAATGATCTAATTATAGGTTTTGGAAATCAGGGTAGATTTTTCAGATGAATTATTTTGAACTATTTTAGTAAGTCGAAGGGATATATGTGAGTTCCACATTTTAGCCCCAAAGAGGCTACGCTAACAAGCTTTTTTTGTTCTAGTCTTCATATTGGGAATGTGTTGAATGTCATAGTTATAATCCATCAGCACGTCGAGCATGTAAAGCATGTCGTCGCCTTCGTCAAGATTTACTTGATCAATGTCTTAAAGACTCTAAAGTACAAAATGTAACAATGAATATTTTTAAGATGATCTTCATTTCATTCTTCATAATAGCCGGAATCAACCAGTGTCGAACCAAAACCAACTCGAATAGCAACAAATCATATTGAATCAAATTCTTCTGCACCTACAACAACGAAGCCAGTAAGAAACTAGAATTTGAAATCTTCAGAATTGCATTAAATATTCATTTTTACCTGTGATTGATAGCCACCAAATTGGTATTGTGTTATTTGTTCACATCATAACTGTAAGAATGATTCAGCACCGACATGTGCTGGTTGTGGAAGTATCTTTATGACAAATGTTGAATATCTTAATTTTGTACATGAACAAGAAAAACAATTGTTACGTTATCAAGAAGATTCAAAAGCATTCCAAGAAGATTTACGTCAACAGGCAACTGCTGCTTATTACAAAAATAGTGATGAATTCGAATGTATTATTTGTTATGAATTGACTGGAAAAAATAAAGGTGTCTTATTTCATCATTGTTTGCATCCTATGTGTAAACGTTGCGTTTTACAAATGATTGAAACAAGTACGGAACCATTGCTGCGATGTCCACATGATGATTGCATTACTATAATCGGTGAAAGAGAATTGCGTGGTGTAAGAAAAAGAATAATGAGTTTAATTAACAATGATAGCAAGAAATAGTTTTTGTTTTTGTTTCACTAGATTGTGAAAGATATGAAACGTGATCAAAAAATAGTTGATAGATTAAATGAAATCGGTGTACGTTGGGCTGAAAGTCGGCATAAAACTTTTCATTGTATTACGCCCGATTGTAATCAATGGTGGTTCATTGAGCAACTGCAAGGAAATAATATTGTCTACTGTGATGTATGTTTACTCGTCGTTTTTTTGCGTAGCAAATATTTTCATCGATGAAGATTATCTTTGTAGGGATGTAAACATTGGATTTGTATGACCTGTGTAGCTGTCCATGAGGGTCAAAATTGTAAGTTTTTATTATTATTATTGATCTTACTATTATCACTATCCATTTCAAATACATATATTTAGGTCTTGAATATCAAGAAGCTCTTAAAATTAGAGCTATGAATGATATAACAGCTCGTAAAGATCAAGAACATTTAGAAGTGAGATTAAAATTAAATTACAGATTATAAATATTATCAAATTATTCTCTCTAGGAAATGATCAAACGAAGAGAAGCGATGCACTGGTAAGTGTTTTGTATATTGTCATTATTATCTATATCATACAAACTATATTTAGTCCTGGTTGTCAAGTAATTATACAAAAATTATCCGGCTGTGATTGGTTACAATGTACACAGTGTAAAATGGAAATTTGTGTAAGTAGACGAGTTGTAACTTTTTGTTCTTTTTTTTTTAATTAGGATGAAACTTTATTTATCTTAGTGGCCAACTCGTGGTCCTCGATGGGGTCCTGGTGGTCGTGGCGATACATCAGGTGGATGTCGATGTCGATTAAATAAAGGCAAATTGTGTTCAAAAGACTGTCAAAATTGCCACTAGATAACCTTTGAATAGAATCCTATGATTGATGGCAGTATATTTATTTCTATCGAATAATTAACTTTCTTTTCTTTTTCACGGTGATTTTCGACAATTTTTATTTGTCTTTGTTGAAAATAAATAAATATTTTGTTTTTATTCAGACTAGTTTTGTTTCAAACGATGCTCAAAGAAAATGCATATCTATGAAAAGATTATCATACTATTTTAATATCGATATACTTGATTTTTGTTTTATTTCAGAAAGAAAAAAATATTTCATATGCCGTGGCGTTCATTAATACGTTATTTATCAAATAATGAAGAATTAATTCGTCGCCTATCTGAATCCTATCCTATCCGACGAGCCGCACAATTAGCAGCATATTATTTTCATGCAAGCAAAGATAAATTTATTGAACAAAAAGGTAAATATGAGCGAGCAGGAGGGTGGGATAAAACAAAACGAGATGTGAAATATGATTTTAAAGCAGTACAAGATATAGGAAAAGAATACATATCAGCTTTATTTCGACCTTATACAGACACATGGTCAAATTACAAAGAACTTCGGCGACAACAAGAAAAAACTCGCACATCATCAACATCATCAACAAGTACAACAACAAAAGCCACAACAAAAAATAAAAAACCATTTACATAGAGAATCGATGTAATCCAACGTCCTTTCAATTTAGTTAGTGCATTCAAGATGTACGAAAATGTATGTTTTTTTAAATTTCTCTTTCTGTGTTTACACTGTACTTGACTTTAAAATATAACGAAAAATAGATCTTGATGATAATCATTTCGTATTTAATCTTAGCTTCATTCCTGTATGATCTTTAAGTATAATTCCATATACAATTGGATTTGTTACCATTGAAAGTTTAGCTAAAACTGCACACGCTGTCATAAGCCATGGATTATATAAAGAAAATTGATCGCCAAATATTTTTACAACTGCTACAATACTATAAGGGGTCCTCGCAATTATATAAACAAAAACACTTATTCCGGTAGCGAGAACAAAGCGTTGATCTTCATGTAAACGTCGAGCTTCTTTTTCAAATAGTGTACCTGAAACATGTCTGCGAATGCTTTTTTCACTTGAAATTTGTTGCAGTTCAAGTACAATGGGCGGTCTCAAATGTGTTAAATGATAAGCAGTATGTTGAATATATACATTAACATGGATAACAATTATGATCGGCATAAACAAGACGAAGAAAAATAGAAGAAAAAAATTAATTCGCCCAGGTAATGGGCGATCAAACCAATCGAGACCACAATGAAAGCCAAATCCTTCGGGAGCATAAGTACTCATACGACCGAATATGGATGGTACAGCCCAAACACCACCCATTACAAAGCAAATTATAGCAAGGTGCCAACCGTGCTGTTCCATTCGTTGCTGAATTTGTAATGAAATTGATGAGTTTGCTGTTGTTGCATATCGTACCACTGATAATGCAACAAGCATATACGTTGTAACACAACCATTGAAAAATGAATTAAAACCTTCTATTCGACAAATAAATGGTATACATAAACGGCGACAAAGAAAAAATTGTACAACAACAGATAGTACACTAATAGTAATGACACATAAAGACCAATGTCTCGAAGTGGTAAAAAATAAATTTTATTGTTTCTTGGCAATGTACGTAAATTGACTATGAATGATATCATAGATGTAGCAAGACGTAACGAACCAGCAAATCTTGAAAATCTACATTCATTTGTTGTAGCATTTCGAATTAATGATGGATTGGTAAAACTAGCTATTGAATGTAAACAATCAACGGCGATTGACACTTTAAATATGAAAAAATATTTCGGTGTGTTTTTTTCTATAAAATTTCAATGTCTTACTTACTATGATTCACTGTGGTCGATATTTGTTTTTGTGTTCTTGCGTAATAGTAAGATATAAAATACAGTTTTAATTAATAGAAATGACAAAAGCTGCTTTATGTATCTGTCGTAGGATAGATTAAAATCCAGTACAGTTTTAAATCGAACTAGGACTGATTAAAATTTTAATTTTTCCTAGTTCAGATTAAAATTTTAAAGTGAACTAGTTGACTTCGAAATGCATTTTAATCTCAACTAGTTGACTTTAAAATTTTGATCTGAACTAGGAAAAATCAAAATATTTTAAACTGAACTAGAACNCTGGTTCAGATCAAAATATTTGAAACTGTTCTAGTTCAGTTTAAAATATTTTGATTTTTCCTAGTTCAGATCAAAATTTTAAAGTCAACTAGTTGAGATTAAAATGCATTTCGAAGTCAACTAGTTCACTTTAAAATTTTAATCTGAACTAGGAAAAATTAAAATTTTAATCAGTCCTAGTTCGATTTAAAACTGTACTGGATTTTAATCTATCCTACGACATATCTATATACATAATGGATAGATCATAAAAACAAGATTCTAGCACAATATGACTTATTCAAGTTGCAGAAATCGTTTGATTTTTCAAAAAAATGTTTACTGAGAGGAATGGATTTCCGCAGAAATCAAAAACAAAGAATTTTTTACTTCACATTTCGCGCATGGGGATATGTAGTAGACATAAGCCAGTTCAGAGAATTTTAACGAATAAGAAAAGATGCTGTTCCTTTTCGATATATTTCATATCTGAAGAAGAGAAAAAAGTATTTGCGCTTAATTTAAAATCGAATAGTTTAAAATTAATTCAGTTTTTCTCATATACCTTTTTTGAGAACTATATAATGGCTGCTACATGTCTGTCTATGGAATGTAGTTCAAACGAAAATAATTTCTCTTAAGTTTGCCGGAAATGTACTGCTTTCAATAATTATTCCATTAAAGCACACATAATTCTACGCTAGTAGATAATGCGTCTAACTACTTCGAAACTTTTCTTTTTGTCATAGGATCCTGGTTATAGATATGAAGAGAATTTCCGGGCAAAGGTCTTGTCTACTACGCTAGAAAAGTTAATGCTGAATTAAGAAACGTGGTTGGTTGAAAATTTAATCAGATTTAATGCACCAATCGATAAAGAACTTGATGGACTAATTAGAATCTTGGACAGGCCTCAATGGAGTCGCTGTAGAATATCGACAAATAGATATTTTTATAGAGAACCGCAGGTGAACTATAAAAATTAAGAACCATAGAATATTGAACGGAACTAGAGTTGAAAGAAATAAGTTAGAATAATAGATATTTTGGTTGCCAAATTTCGCCATTTGTCGTTAATCATCAAAAAGAGACAGATGCGACTTTTTCTTTACTCAACACATGCTAAGTTTGTACATTCAGACTACATTATAGCAGTTAGTTCTCAATTCTGATTGATGCATTAAACTTATAAGTGTAGACGCACGTAGATTTAATTTGAATCAATGCCGCATTATCTTTCTAGTGTAGACAAGGCCTAGTTATTTAAATATTTGAGTTTGAAAACAGTACAAGATATATTTGAAAGTCTCATAATGAGACATCGCCAGTTTTAACTTCAATTAAAACAAGCAATGTGGAACGCATTAGCCTGCGTTGATGTAACTATATTAAATTTGAATTCAAATTTTACTATGAAAAATATCATAAGCAATTATTTTGATGAAGAATTAATGGTAGATCGCGATTCGTTGATTAATAATATGTTTCAGAGCGTTCATTATTTATAAATATCAAATTAATTATAATCCTGACTTATCCGATATTCTAAACAAGTTAATTTTTTTAATAATGAATGACTTTCAAAAACAGAGTCGAATTTTTCCATTGATTCGGTTATCCAAACTAAATACATTTTGCACAGATCTATTATTTTATTGATTAATAGAACAATAAATGAATTATACAAATTATGTTTTACACACAACACAACAAATACAGATTCTCATTCCTCTACGAACACAAATACAACATGGAAAAATACGACAATTGGCCACTGTTAGAATAATTTTGTTTTGTATTATGATTCTCTTACGTAATATCTTCATCATTTTATTCTCCATCAAATTGCATTCCATATTGTCGATTGAAGCCATTCTCTTCGGTTGTAACACCTGCGAAAGCTGATGCCATCGGATTGGCAGTAGTGGATCCTGATAATAGTCTTTGATTTGTCATAAATTGTGAGCCAGCAAAAACTAATAAACCAGTGTAGAGAAATGCTGCAATCCAACAATTGTATGCACGTTGACTGTATGCATTTCTAAGATCGATTTCAAAAGAGTCTTGTTTAACTTCCTCGTCTTTAAATTCGAAACTATCTAATAATGGTGCCGCTTGCGTAAAGAAAAATATTCCCATGAACACAAATTGTATAATACCCCATACTGATATAATCGAACAGCATAATGATAACTTTGGTCCGCAGATAGGCCACCTAACCATCGCACGTTCAAATTTGAAAAAATAGATAATCTGAAAAACACAATTTTTTATTACTCATTCGATAAGCTGAGATTCGAAAAGTATTGTCTGACACACAAACCACACAGGTGACTGTTCAACCGAAATAATACAAAAGCAAAATGAATCGACAGAAAAAAACCTTTTTTTGGACGGAAGAAATAAGAAATTAAACGACACATATAATAATATAATCAACATTGAATAGCACGTAAACGTGATTTAGCTGGTTCAAAGTCTGGTTTTAATTTTAATGTTGATTGATACCATTGTTCAGCAAAATCGAAATGGCCTTTTCTTGCCATAGAATTTCCTAATGTGAAATGAGTTAGAAGAAGAGCATTGGGATCTATGGATAATGATTCATATAGTAAATAAATGGCTTCATTGATATGTAATTGACTGTTATAGAGCATTAATGCCATTGACAGGTACGCTAAATCTTGTACATTTACTGGTGATAATATATAAGATTGAAAAAGACAATTCAACGTTTGTGATGCGTTACCCATGAGTCGCCAATAGAGTGAAATTGTATGAAAATAAAGCCAAGACGAATTGTAAACAGGTAAGTTGAGACCAGCAGCAAGAAAAGATCCAATTAACGCTTTATCATCGCCTAAGAAATACAAATCGGATTTTTATTTTCACGGAAAAATACGTTATTTATATGAAGCGCAAAACCTAGTACTCTATTGTTATGTTTACCAGTATTATTAAATAGTGTCAAGTCTAATCTCATAATACGAAACTTTTTATAGCATAAAACGATTGATCTTCTACTAATACATATAGTATAATTTCATTATTAAATTATTATGTTCGATCGAGTTCCTATGTAAGTTACTCCAAAAAAAAACGATTCAACGCCGCTTGTATATTGGCAATCAATGGGTCATATTCTCATGCTTAAACATGTGTCTATCGTCTGACTGTGATTTAATCAACTACATCAATCATTCCTCAGAGAGCTGTAGTTCTAACGCAGTGGGTAGTGTCTTCAAGCTCAAACGATAGGCACTACTCGCGATGTTACAGCATAGTAGTAGTGCTACGAATCATTAACACAACATCTCTATGCGACTTGAAATTGAAAGTTTTAGTTAAGTCATATAATTCATTTTTTAATTTTACCTCCTTTATTCATTATCGTTGGATTTTTCTCGAAAAGTAAATTTAATAAAATAGGTTTTAATATTCCTTCTGGTCGATATAATGTTAAATTCTCATTTGCTTTTTTAATAATATAATCAATAATTTGAATAGTTTTTGTTGTATTTATTGATTCAATGATGGGATATGAACAAATCGGTTGATTAAATTCAACAGTTTCTTTATTTATCTGTTTAAAAAATGTATAATTAAAATAAACATTTTTTGTTTGTGGTGAGATCCACGTGGATAAATACGGTGTATATGTTACTGTTGATTTATTTAAACAGTCGATTTCCTTGAAATGAATATCATTTTTTAATAAATATTTTTCTTGAATATCTTTTGTTAAAATATAATTATCCGATACGTATTTTTCATAGAAATTATCATTATTATGATCGAACTGTGTTTTATTATTCAATTCATTTTCATAATTAATTATTTCTATCAGTTCTTTTAAATGTTCATATAATGTTGAAGGATCGCGCCACCACGTCATATTATGTTTTGGATTTAATTCGTTTGGATCAATTAAATTAAAATCATGACATCTAGATGATTTTCTACCTGTACCATAAATCATACATTTTAATTTACTTTCTGTTGAAAATATTGTTCTATAATCATTTGTAAATATTAATGTATAATCAAATGTATGCTTAATATGATCATAGATAATAATAATATGTCCAATATCATTTCCATTATTGGTCACAGCATAACCTTGCGAACATTCGTCATTCATATGATTGTTATTTATTTCTGCTGCTACTGATGATGATGAACATAAACCATACGAACGATAAGCACTTCGAGCAGCAGCTAACAGTTCAACGCGTTTAATAGATGATATTGAACATGAACGATTTAACCAACGATCAATTGATGAACGATTGTCAACAAGAGATTGATGACCTAAAATTTAGTTTGAAGAAAAAAACTAGTTTAATAATCAGATATTCGTTTTCAAAAAAAGGAAACTAAATAAATAAGCAGACACTAAGCGTGGCAGAGAAACAAATATATATGTATAGCATACATTGAGTATTTTGATGAGAAAACGACATATAAGTAGCGCTGTTAGATATAGACATATCATTTTCATATGGATTATAATTTTGATTAGGCAACATCAAATTATGATTCATACTTTCAATTGGCGGTATCGACTTTTTATTAGAATTCTTTTTATCATTTGAAGAACTCAACATTTCCCATGCAGTATGCATTGTATAACAATAGCTCAGACGCAATTGTCGACGAGCATATATATTTGTTGGATCAACTGTTAATGTTCGTCGATAATATTCTTGTGCTGCTGTGTGATTATGTTTTGTTAATGCTAATAAATTTCCTAATAGATAATTTGTAATTGGTTCATGTGAATTTATTGCGTGCGCTTGTTCAGTTAAATCGAGTGCATCTTCATATTTACCCCTAAACAACAAATCGAGATGTTAAAAAGCATTTTTGTTTTTTTATCAACAAAAGTAAATCCTAGATGTGGGCATTGAAATTAAATTTTATACCAGAACATTTTATCTGAATATCGTACAGGCCAATAAATAAATCGGACTTTAACTCTCATAACCATCTTGTTTACGAAATCTAGTCGAATGCATTGCATATCAAATCATAGAAAATAGCTTTTCCCTTGAGGAAAAACATAATCAATGAGTTTGAAATGCTGAAAAATTTAATAACTGAGATTTTCTAACAATCAATATGATTCACGACAGAAATATATGCTATGTGATAACAATATTTGCCAGTGTAAAAATCTGGGCTATAAATCAAGCATGAAATAAGAACTATTCAAGATGAATTGCCATCAAGCTATATCAGATTTTGCGGAAAATATTCAATAAACGCTTTTCATTTTTACCAAACTGATCTTTCATTTCAAATAGTCTTACAAATGATATTTACTTACCAAAGATACAAAATATTAGCAAGATTTACAAGTGTTAAATCACTCCATTTTTTATAAACTCTATCTCTAATTATCAATTGATGTGCTTGTAATCCACAATCAATTGCATGTGGTAAATGTCCACTAATCCGCCAATAAAGTGATGATAATAAGTGAACAACCCATTCTGGTAATAACTGCTCATGTTTTTCTCCAACTGATCTTAAACGTTGACCAAATTCTTCAATTGGTCTTTGCTCGTCAATTATCGAATCAATATATAAATATAAATTTAATAACATATTTGTATCATAACGATTTATGGGCGCTTTTGCACGTGATGAACGCTTTAATACAAAGTGATTGTCAATAATTGATAAACGTTCATCGATAGGTTTATGTAATGTACATAGAGGCGGAGACCATGGCAGTGGATAATGCCTATATTGATGATTAAGACCTTCATAAAATGCTTGTTTTATATTTAATAAGCCTTTATTTTCTAGTGGTAGCCATACAGTGGGATAGTCACCGATGGACGGTAAACCATGATAATGAATTTGACAATCTTTATAGGTGGGTAATTGTTGTTCGTTTATTTTAATTGCAATATTTTGTTTCAGCGATGGGTAAAGTTCATTGACTTGTTTAACAATAAAATATTTTTTTGGTTCTATACTGATTTCTGTTGGTAGTCGTGATGTTAATGTTGACGATGATGCTGTAGACGCTAATGTTATTTGATCGGATATTCCCATAGAATCTGAAGGAGGATAATCATCGTCCAATGAATATTTCGACTGAGTTCGTTCGATAGTAGCAATTCGTACTAAAGTAGAAAACGATTAAAAAAAATTCACGACCAACTAAAATAAAATACGCAATGTAGATAGAATAAAATAAACTATAAATACTCCGAAAATAGTTCACGGTGTAGTGTAATGATTGTCGAAATATTATACTAGTTTTTAAATGAATAATGCAATTTCTCTAAGAAAAATATTTTTCTAATATTGATTTGAATTTTTGCATAGAGATCAATCAAAACGATAATACTATTCTACAGTTTGTTCTGTGTGAGAATATATCTTTAACATCACTCATAGAGATAACTGCATAATGAGAAGTAAATAAATAGAATTCATTGCTGAAAATATTAAAAACTCTTCTCGAATGTATATCATGCACATATTTTTGATCCAACTTGTCGATAAACATCTACGTATTTCTTATGCAGCCGGAGGGTCTGTCCTTCTGCTTTTTCTTTATAAAAGCCATTCAAAGAAAGTAAACGATGATAAAACAAAGTACCGAAAACATAACCATGCCATACATGCAGAAATCTGGACAATTTCTGTTTTTCATTCCTGATCTACAAGTGTACCAGATGCAACTCTACTTGTTATATTAAAGTAACTTTATATAATTCTATAAATTATTTGTCTAGTAAAAATTATGTCTGATAAATCTTTTTTGTCTGTTTAATTAAATTTATTTTTTAAATAATGCTTTATAACTTACATGACATAAGCTGTTGCTTTCTGTTCAATGACGACGATTCGTCGTTCATACCGATCTCTTCGCCAATAATAATGAAATTGTCACGTGGCCGACAATCATAATTATCAGTAATAGTATTATTTATTGTTTTTATTATAAATGAATAATTATCATTAGTACGACAATAGTCTTCTTGTTTCATTATTGTCGAATATTTTTTTCTATATGAAAATAAATAATTCGATATGTTATCGCTAATAAATTTACGTTTCCGGGTTTTTTTCCAATCACAGATAATTTGTTTTTCCTCTTCTCTCAACTGACGTAAATAATCAATAAATGATTGACCATTTGACAAATCACGTTTAATAAGATTATTCAATTGTATGAGTTCATCAGTTATTGATCTTAATTGATTTAACTGAGCTAATTTCGTTTGTAATAAATGATGTTTACGTTGTAATGATGATTCTAATGTTAAATGGCAACCTAGTGCATCGAGTTTTTCTTTTGATATCGATAGTAATGATGGCATCGATAATGACGCGAGCGACGTTGATGAAAGGCTTGAAATTAAAATTCATTTGAAAAAAAAAATTTAATCAGGATTCTTCATTCAGACTAGTTTTTCTATTAAAACAATGTTAGTTTTAACTGATGAACTCCTTATATTTCTTGTCGAGAAATGTTCTTCTATAGGATTTTTAGAACATATTTGGCATGATTTAGCTATCGCATTCCGTCTGCTTGATGTATATCAGACAAAAGAAAATTAGCTGAAATCATTCAGTTATGAGATTAGTCTTTTCGCTAATAAATATTTTGATGATAAACAAAGCATGAAGATTTATCAGAGTCTTGAGAAACGAATTGATTGGTTTCTAATTCCTTTTAAAATTGAGCTCATTGAAAGGTTTACTTGGTCGAGTGGAGTCTTAAGAAAAGTCAACTGATTCATTTGACTTGAATACCAAGACATAATTTACTATCTACAAGAACAACCTACAGAGTGTGTCAGTTATTCATCGTGTGATCAAAATTGACGTAGCACAAGAAAACTTTGCGTTAATCTCTACTTACATCTGCAATTGTTGGTCATCGTTAATTTTTGTAATTCTTTCTAATAGAATTTTTGTTCTATTGTAAAATTGTATTGCTAATACAAATCGATTATCAATAGTACAGAGATTTCCCAAATAATAATGCAATATCGAACGAATAAATAATGACCTAACATTTGTTGTTTTTGATTTCAAATGAAAATCTAATGCTCGTTCAATAAATATAATTGCATCACGTATATAGCCATAACGAAAGACAATATTAGCTAATTCAGTTAATACAATATCATCATTATTTGATCCATAAATGAGTGCACAACGTAAACAATCAATAGCATTATCGTATGAAAAATTCGAATGAAAATATCGGCTTAAATAAACATAGGCCAGCCATGATGTTCGATTTTTGTTTAATTCATTTATAGACCATATAGCTTGTTTATCATAATTTACTGTTGTTTGACTATTGATTTCTTCATCGTCAATACGAATCGCTTGTTGTTCATCATAACGAGTCGAAATACTTGGCAAATTATCAAATGTTACTAGACCTTTAAAATTAGAAAAAAAAAATAAAAGTAGTGCAACTTATGTATTTGTTCTTGTTTAGAAAAGAGAGGAAGAGGCCGATCTATGATCGGTCATAATATTTCAGTATTTTTTACTCAGTTCTTAGCAAGGGGGAAAAGCGGATCCCAATGGAAGATGATGAAGGTTTCTAAGCATTTCTGAGACTATATTGACTTCGGATTTTTCTTGCCTGGCTCCCACAGGTGTCCATTAAGATTTGATGCAGTTAAGCAATATTATTTTTCAATGATTTCTGTTATCGATTTGGTCAATCTTTTATCTCCTTTACAAGAAAGACGTTCGGAATTTTTGGTATTTCGTTAAAAGTCGGTAAAGAGTTTATTGTTGTAGAGCAAAAAGCTAAAACATGGTGGAAAATGTGAATCATATACATAAGCAGCAGAACGTATAGCCTCACTCAAAAACAAATGCGAGACTAGGCAAAACGCAAATTTAGCTTTATTCGAAAAGACAAACCCCATAATATTTTGGGGTTGTCACCTCTGCTACGTTTATTTATATGGTGCAATCTGGCTTCGTTGAAGCACTTTGCGGGAATATAGGAATTAAAAGAATCATTTATATAGGATCCTATATTCGTATATAGTACATTTATAGGGCACTGATTCAGGCTAAATTTTAGGACCTTTAACTTGAATAATTAAATCTTATGCTAAGTATGTACAAGTGAACATCAATAAAACTAGTAGGAAAAAAATTGAAACCGCTTATAGCCTAGAGAGTAATAAAACTAATAGAACAAAAACTTGATCGAAAATTAAACAAAAACTGAAAAATCATTATTGGCAATCTATGGCTAAAATTGTTCATCAATGCTTATTTTTTGTTTCATCTGGAATTCAATATCTCATCAAAGTCCGATTTCATTTCGATTCTGTAAAAAAATGGTGAGTGTTTGACTCGAGAATCTTTAATAAAACAAAAATAAACAATCATATCACAGCCTAGCCATATTGGCAACAAAGAGGAACGAGCAGTATATACATATATGTGAGCGCCTAATCCTGGCTCTCACTTTGAAATAGTCTAATGTCAAATTGTCGGAAAAATTTTCGTTAAAACTTCCATTAGTCTTAAGATATATGTTAAATTGGAATCCTTCCTGGTAAAATTTGTTGAGACGATGGTGTTGCAAGTATTGCAATCATCTATGAAAGAACTAAGTATGCGCTGAAATACTAATAGATAATTTTCTATAAAAGTTTCTCTTCTATGGAAAATGTTTTACAACTGCCTGAATCCTACGTCAACTCCTCAATCGACAACAGTATTATCTGGAATACCATTTTGTCTGCATAGTTTTCCAAGAAAAACGAATCCAACCACTATCCAGGGACTACTGAGGGTTTTAACGAAATATTCTCCGTCAGTGTGATATGGAACTTCTTCAAAGTGAGAATCCTAGATTAATTCAGGCAGATCTGGGAGTGGACTGAATCTCAGATTGAACGCTGACATATTTTTGTCACTAATATCTATGCGCTTGGTTATATAAGGTATTCAGAATATTAAAAGTCGTGCACAAGTCGTTATTTAAAACAAAATATGAATTTCTTCAAAAGAATCTTCATTTTTTCTAACAATATAGTAATATAGGATGACTTCGAAGTCCGGTTATAATGAAGAGAACTGAAAAACTGAGGCAATAGTAGAGCCAGTAATCGTGTTTGCATGACTCATAGGAAAACATTTTGTCTTATTTACATGAAATAACATGCAAACTTAATTAATCATAGAATTATGTAATATTTAAGCACAAAAGTTAGTTATATCAGAGGATACATCTTCTGTTTTATTATAGTCATTCTCTTCATTTTATTTAGTGCCATGTAGTCATAATAATTAATTAAGATTTAAAAAAAATGCTGGCTAAACAATCATAGTCTGAATAAAGATTACTTTTATACTTATATCTGAATATCGAGCTGCTCCTTTTGTTCAAATACATGTGTCCCAATGATCCTATCGGTGCAGTAGAAGATTATTGCATAATTCATAATAATCAAGGTATACTTTCACGTTTATATAAATACTAACTATATAAAGAATATTGTCTTTTTCAGCATAGTAACAGTGCTAAATTCTAGATTGTAAAGACTGTTTTATCAAAACGAACTGCTAGATCGATATTTCAATAGCTGACGAGAAAATAAAAAAGCCAAATATTGTTCCCCACAAAAATTCTACAGAATAAATAACTTTATCTATTTTTACTGATCTTTCACTAAATTCTCGAGATAGAAACAAGGAAGTATGTTCTGTCACTTGAATTGAAGATGTGGATATCATCTGCTCGCCAAACGCACACCTACAATAACACCCTACACACTCAAGTGAAGTCTCTTTTTAGAACCAATTTTTAATCCTAAATAAATGCTTTTTGTATTTTTTTCTAGCTTTTCGCTTTTCAATGGAAACTTAGAAATTCTGCCTACAAATAAAAGCACGAGATAGCAGCTTTTTTTGTGACAAAACTCAAGTAAATATTTTGATGCGGCTTATCACCTGAAATTCGTAAATTTATCTCATGCTTCATTGTGAGAAGCTAGTTTATGATAGCAAATCAACTTCAACTGAGCTTCACCCAATCTAATAAAGTGCCACCCCTCCCACTCCTGAAATATCATAAGACAGCGATTTCCTATCATTCTCGTCTTTATTGTACAGAACTCCTAAAATATTTTGAAAAGTTCTCATGTGCATGGATAGTCTAAAAACATCATAAATAAGTGAATGTCTTAATGATTCTTCTCCTACCTGCTGAAAGGTGGTAATATCTTTTCCTAATAACCTAATATTACAAAATATCAAATGCATAAGTTCGAGTTATGAGCCTATCGCGTAGACCAGTCTACGTCTTCTATCGCGTGTTATGATTTGTAAATTTTGATAATATGAATCTTATTGCTGTGTTTTGTTCTTATAATTTCTTAAAAACATAATTTATACCGATGAATATCGCTGGATCTCGTGAGATCCCAATGGATCCTGGAATCCGATTTTCCCCCGTTGGTTCTTAGGGAGTACAGGGAGATTATAGAGACTGCTACCGAAGTACTGTGTCCTGAGGGCAAGAAGAAATTTGTTTTTCGCGCATTATTGACTCTGTACGAGAAACGGCAGGTCAGTAGAAAAAAAAATGTTATGGCGACGTTTTTTTTAACAGAAATTGCTTACTGAATTGCAATACGAATTTTTCATAACATGTGTCATTTAGGTAATTCCATTAGTAAGTGATGATTTTATGTTTTCGAGCAATTTAACACGTGTTATTAAATATTAGGTACATCGAGAAAATAATAAAATAATGAATTTCGATCTAGTACTACTAAATGATGGTGAAAGAAATCGACTAAACTAAATAATCCTATTTAATCAGAAAAAATTCTGTTTTTCGACTTTTCTGTTACGATCCTTTGATTATGCTTCTATTTTGACTCGTACACTTCAATTCTCTTGCCGGTTGTGTCAACGAAACCTACAAAATAAATCTCACTTACTCGTTCTAGCCTGACAAAAATGATTACACGTTAAAATTTTTGTTTTCGACTTTTCATTAACTGAATAATTGTTTGAAATATTTTTTAATTCAAATGGTATATAAAATGTATCATAGAGATTTGTTTTGAGAATTTTAAATATTAATGATTCATCATTACTCATAAAATGATAACATTTATTAATATTTTCATTGTTCTCTTGTGCATCACTGTCAAGTTTATCTGATTGTTGTTGTGGAGTTGACTCATCGGCATCATCAACAGCATCAATATATGTTTGCAAATGATCAATACGAGCCAATCGTTCGGATTGGCCAATAAATGCAACGAGATCATAGGGACGTGCTAATGTTGAAACAGTTTTTAAAGTATTATCGATCAGAATATTTTCCTGATTAACATAGAAATGAGTTCCCAGCAAATATTGTTCAGTTGTATGTTGAACAAGAAATAAAATGAGAATATATATTAAATGATGAAGCATTTTTATGATCATTAAGAATATATGAACACATTCAGACTATATCCATAAATAGATCATTTCCATTGAAAAAAACTGAATAAAAAACAGAAAAAGTATCGAAGTTTTTTTCTTTTGTTGTTCCTTTTTTTTGGCACGTAAGTAAAATGATTCATGTGAAATTGACAAGTTTACCAATCAGAATTGATGGAACGGAAGCAAAAAAGAGCGCCATCTAAAGGCTTCCTAGATGGAAGTGAGTTCAGACAGCTTTTCTTGCCAGGTTGATTCTTATTATTTTTATTTCAAAGAGGTAGATAGAGCTATTTTTGTTATCCTACTTAGTGCATTTTTACATTTGTATGAGATGAATAGTACAAAACTACTATCCTTCGACAAAAAAAAGAAACAAATACAGAAAATAATAAAAATATGCGTACAATCACATTATTAATCAATCATATTGTATGTTCTTTATGCTTTAGTGGTTTCGTGAGTCAATATTCTTTTCAAATCTTAATCTTCATATACGTTTCTATGTAAGATTTTCGTCGAATGGGAGATCTATGACGACTTCAATTTTCAGTTTTACTCATTGCTTCTTCAGTCTAAAATAATATTTATTTTACTTCACTAATGTTCACCTGATCAATATCGATTTTCAGGAAGGCCGAACAGAATCAGTTTGTTCGTTTAAAAATTTCGCAAGAATAAAAGATGAAATACTAGTCGATAATTGCAAACATTACCACTGTTGACGAAATGACTAGTGCAGTGTTTGCAAATACTCATGTCGTCGACTCTCCTAGATTGAAGAGAAAAAGCATACGAATTTGAAACGTGCCCAGTATTACGGCATCAAAGTCAAACATAGTATTACGCAGTCTAGAGAATTTCTGTTTATGGTAGCTATCGAATTCAATTATATTAATGGAAAAGTCGTTACAAAATCAATTTCAATAATACACTCGATCATTTGTGTGGAAACTTGATACGTTGAGAAGAAAAAATTGAATATTTCTGAATTTTTAGTCTAAAACAATTGTTATTTCGATATATGGAACAACAAACTATATTGCGTTGGTCATAGAAAACAAATCACTATTAATCAAAACTATATCCAGATGCAAGGCCAACAATGTGCTTTTGCTATTCGTTAATTTTCATTCATGAAAACGTCGAAGCTTCTCACCAATTCTTAAAATAAATCTCCAACAAAAACAGAATTCATGTTCCACCATATGTAATTTTCTCGAAGGTTTATTATTGTCAGGAGAATAATGAAAGCCCAAAATCTCATTAGATCATCAAACACGATTATTAATTTCAATGCTTGTTTTTTTTTGCTCTGAGAAAAGAATAAATAATGACGAGTGAGTCATACGATTGCATCAATAAGAAAACTGCAAGAATTCAAGGACACAAAAACAAACCAACTGTAATTTGATAAAATCTCTATAGAAACAGCCGGATGGTTACAGTCGAATATATAAAAATGAATCTATCGAAGATCTTGTTGAGTAAATTGTATACTGCCTGTGTTTACAGTTGAAACTAGATAAATGTAATATGATTGCAACGATACCGCTTCATAAATTATTGCTAGATCAATATGCAACTCAATTTAAATAATGATTCCATGATTTAGATGGCATCGTAGCATTTTGTACTTTGAGGGCTGAACTGTTTAATGATGGATATCATTATTAGTTGAGAACAGAGTAAGTCAACAAGAAGTATGTGTTATCCGTTGAGTACATGCATTCAATACTATCATCTTCAATTTCCTTATCAGAAAAGTTAAAAGAAAACAAGTTAGCAAGTAATATTATGATCTAACAAAAAACATTTCTTAGCTTGCCAGCAACAGTTATTGTGATAGATACAGCGATAGAAGCGTTTCTGACGTATAGGCTACTCACTTATAAATAAAAATAAAATTCTCGGTAAAGAACTATCACTGTAATGATGTTTCGATCGTCTAGCATTTTACTAAAAACTTACTTTACAAATCCCATGGCCAATGTCTACAGTGTCTGTATGGATAACACACGGAAACTGCATACAGAAAGGATCTGAGAATTATTCTATGCCTATGGGAACGTCAAGAGATCCAACTATAATAAGTTAAAATAACTGATATTATTCTTCGTTGTATGCTTGTCAATTGTATTACAGAATTTATATGAACAATTGCAAATCCAAATGCGTATGTAGCTGAGTAATTGAAAACTTTTGAGGCTAGGTTCTAATGTGAATTGAATTGCATGTCTTATTTGATAACTAGCGTTAACATTATTCGTTGTTTAGTAAAATATTTCTCATAAATGTACCAATACTGGACGAACATAAATCGAGAACTATTAAAAAGTATTCGTTGAAGTTAGTTTTATGTAAATTTATTCTTTTTTTTTACTGCGATCGGATCAACGCGTTCTTTTAGTATGATGTACTGATAAAAATAATAGTATGAAAAGCAAATTTTCAATACTACGATTTTACTATGAACAATATAGTTTAATATTGACACTTTTTCTATTTGTAATCGTTCAAAACATCGATTATCTCTTCATCGAAGCATACATAGCATATACAGGTAGAATGTTATTGTTTCAATGATTTTATGGTCGCTTCAGTTTAAATAAGTTACTGGCATCTTTGCTTCAAAGATGAAATAAATGCTGATTGAGTTTAAAATACAAAAACAAAAATCATTGGCTCCTTAATATCAACTAACGTCATGATGATTGTCAACTGAGTTGCAACTACGAAATATAGTTATCTAAAAAGTAGCATTGTTCCAAAATATCTTCATTGCAAAGTGCACGCAATTACTGTTTGTTGATGGTATTGAATGGACGGGTAAATCGAACAAATATCAACGCTAGTCATTTCACCTTTTCTTTTTTTTTGTTTTGTCAAATATTTATAATGCAAAAGCTAAGTCGTCGTTTTCTACGTAAAGAAAACAATCGGCGTAATTTGAGTTGACAAAAAAATGTGGATTAGCGACAAAGATTTATATCAAAAGCTCTTTAAGAGAAATTGTGTGATTCAGTTCCTTATTCTGATCTGTATCAAATGACGTAAGAAGATATTATTGAATTAGTGATATATTTTCAAAATTAACTGTACTCATATGACTCAGGGGATCAAATATTTTGTTCGACTATGAAGTAGTGCACATCCAATTCCTAAGCCAGAAATAGTCTATGTATTCTTATGTCCAACCGATTTGGCTGTTTCTTTTTATGACAGTCACACGGCACACCCAAAAATTATACGCGTTTTTTTCGTTCATTAACACTCATAAGATGCAAGTTTTATTTCGAATTGAAGTTCTATATTGAATTGATTATACAAGAATTGCATATTGCATATCGTTTTTCTTGTTCTAGTTGCATCTATCTATTACATGTATTGTTTTATTTTAAGTTTCTATACAAATATAATATTTCTACGGTGAGTACAAGCATGATAATATTAAAAAAATGAAAAAGAACCATCACAGCAATAAATATAATTTAAGTAATATTAAGTGCAAGACTTTTGTCTTTAATCTGCGTTAGTTGGTCGTGTACGAGGTGTTGGTGTTTCTGTAGCAGCTTCCGATTGACTATGACTTCTTACGCTCTTTCTATGTCGTTGGTGTCGTATGTGAACTTCGCCGTTAGCTTTTTGAATGACAGTGCGTTGAATAACTTGTCGTTCAGGTGTTGGTAATCGATGTCGTACTTGTCTGTAGATAGGCTCCGGTGTTGGTAATAAAATTACTTGGCGACGAATACGAGGCTCACGTCTAGGACGTAGTTGTTGCAAATTGGAATCAATGTTTTCAATTGATTTTGTCGGCGTCGGTGTCCGAGGTTTTGGCTGTTGTTTATGTGATTTTTGAAGCTTGGGTTTGTAAAAGTTACTTGGAATATATTGAGCGCCATAAAAGGGTGATAATTTTGAATTAAAATATGCTTGCTGATGGTACACATGTTGTGGATAGGAGCTGACGACTGCTGCCATTGTTAATCACCTGTATATGTATGTTGTAGACACGACGACGCACGACTGTTCGAAGTTAGATTCTAACTAGATTGCTTGTTTCATTAGACACAAGGCTGAAAAAGAAAAAAACTGAAGTGTAAAAGGAAAAAACAGATTATAACAAGAAGAGTAAGGACGAGTGATCAAATCATTTGATCATTGTAAGGCTATTGTACAATCATATCAGACGCTGTACGCTCATTTGATACAGGAAAAAAAGCAAAAAAAGAGAGACTAGCAAATAGAAAACGATTCAATATCTGCCTCATGTTCACTTCTACGTCACGCTCTCTCTCTCTCTCTCTCTCTGTGTGTGTGTCACTCTCTCTCGCTCTGCTCAACCTTACCGCTATACGGCAGGGTTATATGTAGCACAAATAGAATATAGGCACGTGTGTAGGCTTTGTCCTTGCCCTTCATCGAGTAGATATCACCAGACATTTTATTTAAAGCTTTATGACAACTACAAAACAAAATATGCATGTACGCATAATAAGAAAAAAAAGACTAGGAATATTTAGAGGAAATCACCCATTACAAAAAGTACACCGATGACAAAAAGTAAGGCAACCCATATAAAAGCGCCAATGATATTCGACAAAATGAGTAAATTTTGAACGCGATAAGACAATGATTGAGCTCGAGTTAATTCTTGGTTTTTCTTCATTTCACGTATACGCCGACTATAATAAAAAGCAATTATTGGTGCAATGATAAAAAAACATAGAATTAACGAAGCAAGTGACCATAATCGATATTCCCGTATGTCCTCCGCTCGTAATTCGTACACATATGTTGATGGAGATTTTGCCTTAATTTTAGATGAATTCTTTTGTTTTTGATTGTTCGAACTAAATCGTTTATTAAATTTTTCCTTATCATTAAGTTCAATGGAAATCCTTGGCTCTGATTCAATGTCAATGGTACTAATTCTCGCTGCTGATGACATTTTTTTTCTTCTAAATGTATAGATAGACAGATGTTTGTTTCGGTATACTTTTTATTAATGCATAGCATCACACACGTGGACGTTTAAGGTATAAGAGAAATAAACAGATATCGCGCCGTTTTTTTTCATGCATGTTTCGCGTAGTTAAACAAGCATGTGCATGATTAGTGACGGTCACCGTTCGATGAGCACGCGCAAAAAAAAGAAAAGAAAACCTATCTTTTGCATTATGTGTTACGAAGGGCGTTCTATAGTGATGCATGCATCGATGGACAAAATTACTTCTCGTATTTCATATATCATCACTTTTTCTGTTTGGATGTTTTGTTTTCAATTGCTTGCAACAACGTCGCATGCAATCAGCGGCACAAAGGAAAAGAACATTGACAATAATACAGTTTTTGTCTGTCATAAATCACTTTTATTTAATCGAAATTTTTCGTTGTTCACCTACTGTTAAATGCGTTTGAGAATCAGTCAATGTGATGAAATTATCAAATAATACGAGAGCGATATTGAAAAATTTATTAAATATACTTTTACCATTACTCATTAACAGTATTTTCAGGCAGAAAGAAGAAAAAAAAGAAGAGAAAATCGAAGCTATTTAAAAGAATTTATAATATCGAGTACAAAACGAAATCTAATTTTTGATTTCAATATTCGATCGTAAGCCATTTGAATTTGTTTCGGCGTTGCTTCAATCTTCTCAATCTCGCACGTAATTTCATGTTTACTACAAAAATCAAGCATTTCTTGAGTTTCTTTCATTCCACCGATCAAACTACCAGTAATAATTGGTCGCTTAGCTATGAGAAGAAATGGTGCAATTTCAACTGACTTTGGTGATGCGCCAACCCTAAAAGGAATAAAACCTTTTTTTTTGCAACAAATAAGAAACAGCAAACTTCAAAAAAAGAACATAATACATACATGCAATAAACTCCTTTAAACGCTAACATATTCATCATAGCAACAACATTATGTGCGGCTGAAGTAGTATCCATAATAAAATCAAAAGAATCATCGGCTAACTTTAGTTTTTCTTCATCTTTCGAATAAATAAATGCTTTGGCACCAAGTTTAACTGCATCAAAGCACTTCGATCTTGATCTTGAAATAACAGTAACATGTGCACCCATGGCTACACCAAATTTGACAGCCATATGGCCAAGTCCTCCAAGTCCGATAACTCTACAATGAAAAATAGAATAGTTAATAGATAGAAATAAACCAATTTCTATACCCTAGACGTGTATTTTTACCAACATTATATTGACGTAAAGGTGAGTAAGTTGTGATACCAGCACAGAGTAATGGTGCAGCTGCGTCTAATGGTAAGTTTTTTGGAATTTTACANCCCATGGCTACACCAAATTTGACAGCCATATGGCCAAGTCCTCCAAGTCCGATAACTCTACAATGAAAAATAGAATAGTTAATAGATAGAAATAAACCAATTTCTATACCCTAGACGTGTATTTTTACCAACATTATATTGACGTAAAGGTGAGTAAGTTGTGATACCAGCACAGAGTAATGGTGCAGCTGCGTCTAATGGTAAGTTTTTTGGAATTTTACAAACAAAATGTTCTTTAACAGTAATAAAATTTGAATAGCCTAGAATGCATTTGATGAGAATAGTAATTCATATTTTCAGGACATGATGCTTACCGCCGTATGTTGGTGTTACTTTATCAAGTTCAGTACCATTACAGGTATAGGAAACATCAGGACAATGTTGCTCAAGATTATTTTCACCTGAAAAATTTCCATAAAAAAAAAACTTCAATAGAAAAAGCAATTTATCCTACAATTCTTGCAGCTAAGACATGAATCAACAATAAAACCGACACCAACACGATCACCGATACGAAACCGTTTAACATTAGAACCAACACGTTCAACAACTCCAGTAATTTCATGGCCAGCAACTAGAGGATAGTTTGAATGTTCCCAATTATTTTGCCATTGATGAATATCAGTATGACAAATACCACAATAATAAATGCGAATCAATACGTCATCATGGTTCGGTAAACGCCGTTCGAACGTAAATAATTGCAAAGGAGCTGAGACGCTATTTATAACATAGCCTTCAGCAGCAATTGAAGATTCAAAATTATTATCATCATTGATATCTCCACCATGGATGCTAGTGGACAAGTTTCCACATAAAAAAGAATGAGAACAATTAGTTATAGAAATATAATTTAAGTTTTGTTGTCGTCTGCAATTAATCCTGTTCTAGGTTTTCTTGTCAGAGTAGTATATTTCTATATACTTACAGCGAAGAGCTTGTAATCATGTTAGTACAGTAAATTACACGGATGAATATCAAATCAATGCGCCCAATATTCAAATGATTGTCAGGTATTAAGGTAAATAAAGACAAGAGAAAGAGAGAGAGAAAAAATAACATAGTGATTAATTGAATAAAAATCAAAAGAAAAACCGAAACTAAAAACTGTAATTTATAATTCATACTGATTTCTACTCCCGCATATTTTCATCTTTTGAGAGATCGGCAGTTGGTTTCATTGTTTAGTCGATTATCATTTTTTGAATGAATATAAGAGACATCAATCAAAAGATGTCGCACTCGAAATATTACTGTTGATCGATTTTCATATTAAGATGAATCATCATAAGAATTTCTGTTTTGAGCACCACAAATAATTCGTATTTTTTAATTGTACCTAGTCTGATTGACATACACAATATGCTTCATTATATACTATGAATAGAAGAGTATTCGCGTTCCTTCTTTCTGTCAAATTCTGTAGTATTATTGTTGTTGATTCGTACTTGACGCACTGAGAACTTTTATGCTTCGTGCATTACATGGAATCGCTAGCATTTATACCGAATCAGTCAAACATATTAATATATGCACGTATAGTACAAAATTTAACCTATTCGCTTTCTTTCGTACTGAAGAAAACACGCCATAGTATAGTTTCTAGAATGAAAAATAGCTTAAATGCAGATGAGATACGATCCGTTAGACCCATTCAACTTGCTAATGATGGATATGTACTTTTCCAAGTAATAAAAAAAAGTACTAATAACGTCAGTTTATGTAATGAATATATATATCGATAAAGAACATGGTTTATTGAGAAAAGCAAATACAAAGATTCTTGTAATGAAATAAATTGTACAGTATTATAATCGTAAGAATTTTAAGTTATCAACTACGATTCTCAAATGGCATTGACTAATTTATTCATATTCATTATTCAATAATTAACTTCTTTCTTTCTCTCTAATATCATATAATTTTCTTATCGCCTCATCAGACTATGTGTGTTTTCCTTAATCATTAATATCTGCTTGCTCATTTACTTTAAACTATTTATGGGATGATGAGAATAGTAGAAGTTTTATTAGTAGTTCTTCTATAAATCTATCATCGAGACAAATCATACGAAGGGAAAACAGCTAACTATTTGAATGAATTCAACATATCAAGCACAAAACGATATTTAACATCTGATTTCAGTGTTCGTTCGTAAGCCACTTGCAATGTTTCCGGTGATGCCTCCATTTTTTCAATGTCACATGTAATACCATGTTTACCACAAAAATCAAGCATTTCTTGAGTTTCTTTCATTCCACCGATCAGACTACCAGTAAAAATGACTCGTTTAGTTATAAAGAGAATTGATGGAATTTCTAATGGTTTTGGTGGCGCGCCGACTCTAAATATAACATAGATGTAGATAAAAATCCTATCAACAACAATAAAAACAACACATACATGCAATAAACTCCATTAAACTTGAGTAGACTAATCATACCAGCAACATCATGTGGTGCTGATACACTATCCAGGATAAAATCAAATGAATCTTTGACAGATTTTAGTTGTTCTTCATCTTTTGAAACAAGAAATGATTTTGCACCAAGTTTAGTTGCATCATCACGCTTTGATTCTGATGTTGAAATAACAGTTACATGTGCACCCATGGCTACACCAAATTTGACAGCCATATGGCCAAGTCCTCCAAGTCCGATAACTCTACAGTTAAAAATAGGATAGATAATAGTTCAATATTGATTAGCTTCTATACCCTAGACGTGTATTTTTACCAACATTATATTGACGTAAAGGTGAGTAAGTTGTGATACCAGCACAGAGTAATGGTGCAGCTGCGTCTAATGGTAAGTTTTTTGGAATTTTACAAACAAAATGTTCTTTAACAGTAATAAAATTTGAATAGCCTAGAATGCATTTGATGAGAATAGTAATTCATATTTTCAGGACATGATGCTTACCGCCGTATGTTGGTGTTACTTTATCAAGTTCAGTACTATTGTACGAATAGCATGTATCAGGACAATGTTGTTCCAAATCTTTCTTGCCTAAAATCATTCGAAAGATAAATAAATCACATAAAAAAATATACGAACATGAGTTGCAGCTGAGACATGAATCAACCATACAGCCAATACCAACATTATCACCGACACGAAATTTCTTTACACTCGAACCAACTTGTTCGACAACGCCCGTTATTTCATGACCTGGTATCATAGGGTATCTTGAATTATGCCACTCATTTTTTGCTTGATGAATATCTGAATGACATATACCACAATAGTGAATTCGAATGAAAACATCATCTGCTTTCGGTACACGTCTTTCGAATTCAAACAGTTTGAATGAAGAAGTAGAACTATCAACAGCAAATCCTTTAGATGCAATTGGATCAGCATGAGTAACAACGTTGCTGACAACTGTACTGTCGGCTTTATTATCAGTAGTAGATCTAAGTAAAAATGAAATATTGATTGACCGCTAGCAAAAAAGATGAAATTTTTAATAATTTTTATCTTAGAATGTTGTCGATCATTCTTGTGAAAGAACAAAAACTTTCTTTACGTACGCTGTAGAACCCATTGTGGATGTCGATGAAGTGTGTCGAAAGTGAAAAAACAATGAGCACGTTACACTGATGAGAGACCTTATATAGGAGCGAAGTTTGCTGTTTTCTGCTTCTCTTTACTCTCTCTCTCTTTCTCTCTCTCTCTCTCGCATTCATCATCATGACGGGACGCTTTTTTATTCATTGGAAGTGGTCGATTTGTTCTTTTTCGCACTGCCTTGTATTTTAAGTACTATTTACATAGTTATTAGTGCACCCAATAACTTTCAGAACATTATGCATGTCTACGTGAATCCGTTTAATCTTAGTTTTTATATGAAAATAGTTCATTACGGAAGTATTTCTCTCTCACTAAAATAAATGTTATGAAGGGAGAGTTTATCAATAGATTTAATCAACTCTCACTAAAACAAATATTTTGTTCTGAAAGTCGGGAAAATTTGAAATATTGTGCGAGACAGCTTGCCTACTCTGATGTCTTTATTTTTTATGAGTAAGCAGATGGTGACTCGTTCCGTAAGTCTTTTATTCGGGTAGAATTAGTAAAGCTTTTCTGTTAGCTTCCAAGTATGGCCGGGTGAATTCCGGTTACTTTGTAATAAAAACATGCGATTCAAAACCTGTGCTTTTTCTTCGACACTATTTGTATGAGAGACTATATTTTTGACTAATTATAGTATCAACAATTATTTAGTTTTCACTTAAATCTCTTTATATTTAGTAGAGTTAAGCATTGAGAAAATTCATTTTCTAAACGATTGATTCCTATGCAGAAAGCATAACGAGTATTTTTTGAAAGGATCCTTTGATAGCTTTTGTAAGATATCTCAATATTGATCTTTTTTTCCTCGGTTAAACAAATAATAAATCTTGAATTGAATTCTCGAACTTTCTGATTGAAAATAATTGATTAAATAACATGATGCTTTTTCATTCATATGAAGTCATTGATCTTTATTTCGTTTAATGCAACAAAATAATAATATTACATATAATTACATATTTAAAGTAACATGCTCTTCTACGCGCTTTTTATAAACGACATCCCATTGTTGTTCTTTTATTCGATGGCAAAGAAATGAACAGAAAAAGTTATGACAATAGCCTTGATGAAACGGATTGAGATCTTCATCTGGTAAACGATTTAAATATGTTATACGATGTCTTGATACACGTTCCCATGTTGTTGAATTTGTCAAAGCAAAATATGAATGAATACAAAATAGTGTTGTTGTTGCGCCTAGTGATATGATGAGAACGTGCATAGCAAATAAACGAAATTTATTTATATGCAACCAAGATGACCAATCACTGAATGGCACAAATGAACGACTAAAACAGTTGAAAGAACTAAAAATCGGTTATACGAAACAGAAAAGAAGTTTTACCTGCATAACATCATTGACCATATAATTAGTATGTCTGTTGTCAATAGAAAATACCAGAAATAACGATGATTATGTTCGCCAATACAGGTTTCTAAATATGGGCACTGAAAAACAACAATGAAAAATGTTTATGAATTTTATTTGAAAAAAGCACATTCGACAGTTTTACATGATGATCATATTTGAGTACACATCTATTGCAATAGTCACAGTGGCGACTTCGCAAAGGTTGCTAAAACAAAAAAATTCATTATCAAAGTTTCTTTTTTCTTTAATTTAGACTTTATTCTACCTCAATATTACACAGAAGACATTTACGTAAATGTTGATTACTGTTGGCTGATGTTTGTTGCTCTTCACCTTCATTATCATCATCGGACTCTTCTGCCATTGCTCCAGTCCAATCAGGCACCTATTAGAGTAAATTAATATATAATTAGAATCACTTATTTTATTTTATTTCATAAGATATTTGAGACATACTCGTTTATATGGTACATAACCAGGATCGGTATAGCATGTCATAAAGTAAAATAATAGCGACAAATAAGCGACAAGACCATAAGCAAAACAGTAGAGATAATTCGATTCGTCATAAAAAGCCGTGCGCAGATCTGAATCAATGATTAGATTAAAATTATTAGTTAAGTTTAATTTTTTTTGTCATTAAGTTTCACTGTAAAAATTTACCAGATGGCTGAAATAAAAGTGATGCAACAACTCCAAATACCAATAAAAGGTGACACCCACGGACTATCACCTTTTTCCATTGAATAAACTCAAATATGCATCGCATTCAGAAAGAATTTTTCTAAAACAACAACATCTAGAAAAGCAAAACAGAGCATAACCTCATGAATAAAACAAACAATTTTTTAAATCGAATTGAATTGTTTGAACACCGGCACCAGCTACAACAATAATGAATTCGTTTTTTTCATCACAAAAAATCATATCCATAGAAAGTATATCACGAATATCAACTAAATAATTCTTTGTTAGTTCTAACACTTGTTCATCGTTTTTAATCGTCCATAATTTCAGTCTTTGATCAATACCAATTGAAACAAACATTGTTGAATTTATAAAACGAATACCTTTGAAAAACAAATCAACAGAATACTAATTGCATATTTTTATTATTTGTTTTTTTTTCTACCTGTTGCTGGTGATTGATGAAAATGATCTTTTAAATATTCTCGTTTCCAACTCCAATTGTTGATATCAAAAATTGAAACATGCACTGAACCATCATCACCAACACTTGCTAGACGAAGAGAATTATTTTCATTGATTTCAATTAAGTCAAAATCATTGATTCCCGATTGATGAACTTTTAGACTCGTTGAAGGTATTGTATTGTCCAATGATGAAAAGTCATATGCACATAGAAGACCATCTGTAGAGGATACAAATGCAATATGACGAGTTGAATATACTTTGACACGTAATTGACAATATTCAGAATGTGAAGAAGTTCGAAGTAGAGTAAAACGATTTGAGGAAAGTGTATAACGAAAAATTCTAGATAAAAAAGACCTTTTGCATTGGAAATAAAGTGATATTTTAATAAATACCGTAATACTGCATCAGATGCAGTAACAAATAATAAATAATTTCCATTTTCTGCTGCGGCGGAAATAGCTGCGATGCTAGTAAATCTAGAAGATAAAAAACAGATTAAATACTCAAATGTCTAAAATTATATTTTCGTTGAATTTTTCACCTCACATCTAAACCATGATCATCATCAGAATTATCTTTTTTATTTTCATCATTAATATTTCCACCGCCACCGCCACCATGTCGTCGACGTAATGGATGAAGCATAAAATAACCAGATCGGACAACAATATTACTTTTCATTTGCCAAGAAAATATCTGAGCTCGTGCGCCGCATGAGAAGAACAAATTATCAATTACAACTATATCACAAACAGCTGATAGATGGGATTGTAAAGTTGAGACATGTTCACATTGCGGATTGGACTTTCCTACCTAAAACAAAAAAGTATGAATTTACGTGATAGATTGATTATCGAATTATTACGAAAATGAAATTCATAAAACCACAGTAGTTAGACACATCTAAATAAGTTCTATTTTTTTAGTTTTGCATCATGTTGATATTTGAATTCGAAAATTATTTTTCGTAGGTATCTTTACTAAAAGTTTTCTCTTCTGTTATCTGAGTTTTTACTTTCGATTTCAATGTATTTAAATTTGTCGAAGTTCAAATTAACAGCGCGGTTTTACTAGATTGCCATAGGCAAATATCTAAAGTATTCAACATTTTTTTTATTTTCTACCAAGACTTTTTATGTGTCAATTTCAAAAATTTGCAATGATCAATAGATTTTCTTGAAATTTCTATGCATAAAGAATCTATCAACTAAATTCATCCTCGTCATACCTGAAATGTAAACAATTTAATTTGTGTGTCTTCACTGCCCGTAGTCATATAAACGCGATTATTGGATTGAAATAATTTTACACAACGAATTTCTGTACCATGTGTAGGTGGTATTTTTGATAGACATGTTTCTTCATTTAATATTCTCGTTAAATTTTTCCGTGCTAAAAATACTTGTTTATTTCTTATATAAACGAAATAAGCATCAAGATTTTTTTCAATAAAAAAATCGTGATTGCGATGGCCACCACCACATTCAACATGCATTAAACGTCGTTTTGTTTGATCGTCTAGTGTATAGAGAGAAAAATTATTCGTTGTAAAGCACGTGATTAACGATGGAAAATTTATGAATCGATCAAGCCAAGTTATATCCGATGTGATCGTAAATGTTGATTGATGAAGTAATTTTCGTTCTTCAGCATTTATAGAAAATATATTTATATAACCATCACGACCACATGAACGAATAAGATTTGTATTTTCATCAATATCAATCGATGATGTACCATTTATACCATGTAGACGTTCGAATCGTTGATAAATTGAACAGTTTAATTGATTATTTAAATCATACGAAAGAATATTTCCTTGTCGATCACCAATTAGTAACAAATTATATTTATCAAGATGTAAACATGTATTAGGCCAACGTTGTTCAAAGTCGGGTAAGACTTCTAAGCAATGATCGACTGTCGCAGGTTGATTGGTTATATTGTAGATAAACTAAATTTAGGAAAAAAGTAAAAATTCATTATTAATGAAATAATAGTTTTTCTCATGCAAAAGAAATTTAATTCGTCATTATCGTAGCATGATATCTGCATATATTGATTAATCTTCTTGAAATTATCTCAGAAAATTCTTCTGATAAATAGTTTCAAAATAAAATGTCTATGAAAGTAACTGTCAGTCATATTTTCGTTGATTCCCTTGAGTACAGATAAAAATTGCATCTCGACCGATTCAATTCTTTGTTTTGAAATAATCATTCACATAGAAAAACAAAGCATATGAAATTACTAATAGACGAATGATGGAAATTGATGCACAATAGCAAGAAAACGTCCTATGCATGAACGCAATATGTCAAACTGAGATGATGACATGCAAAAGTTATTTCCTTAAAAAAGTTGGAATATCCCTTGAGAATTATTTTTCTTCCTGTAGAAAAAAAATTCAAAACCTTCTATTTACCATTATTCCATCTGGAACACAAACAAGTAATTTCGAAGATAATGTATTATTTAACCATAGGATTTGTAAAATTTTATTATTTTTATTACTATCGATTTGAAATTGATTTATTATTATTCCATTTTGATTAAATATAAATACAAAACCATCTAATGAACCAATAGCAATATATTGATTACCATCACTAGCAACACACATTTTCGCGTAACCATTTTTTAACGAATTTCTACCATCATAGAATGATGTTACATTTTGATTATCTATTTTTAATAATTGTCCACCATTCATTTGAACAATCATCTTTAAAGAATTTAAGAAAATAACATTTCTCGGATAATCATTAACAGCAATTTGATTTAATAATATATTTTCAACTGAATCAATAGGAACATCATCAGGATGATAACGACGTACGCCACCATCACTCCAACCACTAATAATAATTAATGGTTTATTATCATCATTATCCCTTAATATATCCATACACCAAGCACTTTTACAACGATGTACTGAAAAACAACGTAGCATTTCACCTGTAGATTTATGTGACCACAAACGTATAGAAGAATCTTCACCGCATGTTAAAATATGTTTAGAAGTTAGACACGATTGCCATATACGTGCTTCGTGAGCAAAAAACGAAGCTAATAATTCAAGATTATCGTGAAATCTATATAATTTTACTGTACGATCATCACCAACAGTACAAAGTAAATTATCATGATAAGTTATACTGAATATGGCCCCCTGAAATAGATAAGTTCTATTTTTTTTCAAATCATGCTTTTGTTTATTATTTACATTATGATCGGAGATGGTCGATTTTTCATGAAAATGATCATTTGACTCTTGTTCGTAAAGAATCAATTCGCCGAAAACGGTACCAGCTGCAAATATAATACTTCCATTCATATGGCGAAAAAGACATGATGAATACAGTGTTGTATATTTAAATGATTGAATCAATTCCAATGAATTATTATAACGATAGATTTGATTTAATGCTGTACCAAAGAGAACTGTAAAAGACTAAGACGTAATACATTAGATTCAAAGTAAAAATTAAACTTATGCCATTACTTGAATTAACGGATCTAAATCAACAATGAGCGCACTTACAATCCACGAAGGACATTGTATCTGAGGTATTATTGTTGTCAATAGCGAAGGACTAAAAATAAGTAGATGTAAATTTCAATTGCATTATTTATATTTTACAAATAACAGTTAAGACAGAGTGGGTCGGATTCAGTACAAACACATTTTTACTCCTACATATATCTAAGCTTTCGAGAGAATTAAACATTGTTTACATTGAATTTCCTTTGCGAAATTCTTATCTAGATACGAAAAAGTCGTTTATCATATCTCGAATACACTGAAATCAATGTAATTTATTATCGTTCATCTGTTATTAAAATAAAAGTCTCTATTCACATACAATATTGAAGACCATTGAATAATTGAAAATGTTCGTTGACCAAAAACAACAATTACATACGACGAATCATCATTCTCTTTAGTTATTTGACCTTTAGAGAAAACAAAATAATGCTCTGATAGTAAAGCTAATAAAGTAAATTGTTGTATTCTTACGAGCTTCAAAACCATGCACAATGGAATCAACTAATATCTTCTTTTGTAATAATTGCTGATTTGTTGTCAAATCAAAAGCAAGTACATAAGGCCCAGTACCTAATCACATAAAGAACCAACTTAACAATCAAAATATTCTCTTATTTTACCAGCTAAACATATTCGATGATTAGGAAGAATTTTTATTGCAGTTACAGGTGCGCTAAACATGATATAAATAATTAATCTACAAAAAACAAAAATAACAAAGTTATATAATTTCACAATGAAAAAACTTCTTTCAACAGTAACATCTAAATTTCTATTTCAATCAAAAATAGTATACAACAACAACAAATATATTAGCTGTTTTCGATTTTTTGATTCATACCAATTCGTTTTTTAAATGCTTTATTTGTCCATACGTAACCTTTGAAATTAGACCACGACCATGGAATACTTAAACTGTGTGCACGTTTTTCAATTAGCAATGCAACATCAACAAGAACTCGCGCATCTAGCACTAAAAATTTTTTTAACAATGAATCTTTTTAGTTCCTTCTTTTAAACTAACCACTGTAAATGAGTTGTGCTTGTTTAAGCGGTCTTTTTCGCCAATCACTTGTTTGCATTGATTTATCAAGTGGGTTACCAAAACAAAGACGCACTAATTCACTTAAACCACGAGATTTTGAATTTAATAATGCATCATAGTAAGGAAATATTTGAGGACAATTTTCAAGAATCTATTTAATATAATTGATTTAGACAGAAATCATACGAAAAAGAAAAGCCTACATATTGTTGTACTCGAAATAAATCGATAACAGCTGTGCCTTGCAAAAGTGCATCATTCATTGATGGGTAGTTTTCAATAAGCGATGATGTATCACACGCATAATTATATGCTACAATGAATTGTCAAATACAAATACAATTGGTCGTGGTTTTTGTAACAGTAAAACTTACTAAGAAGAATAAAATCATGTGAGCAAAACATACGTTGAGCTAATTCAGCTAACGATTTGATATCGAATTGTAAGCGTAGCGCAAGCATATCAAATATGCCGTACAAATATTGATTTCGTGATGGTAATAAACTTGCTAACTGGAGCGTTGATACTATTTGAGAATTAAGTGTTCGTTGTGTTGGATCCATAAAGGTTTCACAATCGAAGCCAACAAATGGCAAATGAGATCCAACAGAACATCGAGCACACTGAAGAAACAAAACAAAATGTTTATCAATCACAACTTAGATATTGACAAAGTAACTTCAGAAATTGATCAGACAGGCATTTTTTGTGTGCTAAAAAAGCTGATATACAGAATGTCGACTATGCCTTTTGAATAGAGAAATTCGTTTCGAACAAGTAAATAAGGAATTTTCAGTATCCCTGGAAAAGCTAAGCCATCTTTTTTTTATGAATACTGCCATCGTAGAATAGTCTATTCTAATAACGATTTGACATCTATAGAAGAAAAAAACTAGAAATAAATTCTGTTTGATCAATTTTCTGAATCATTCTGTGTTGAAAAAAATATACGAACTTCGAATCGACTCAGAAATGGATCAACATCAGAATCAAGTTCGACATAAATAATATCTGACAGAAGAACCGTTGGTTTATACGTTTCATCTGTGAATTGTTTAGTTGACCAAATTGATGGTTTTAAACACATAGATCGAGTTATTGTAGCACCATTGAGAATTTCTTTTCGACGAATTCGAATCTGTTCAGGTATTTCAAAATCTTCAAGATCATAAAAACGAGCCCATTCGTAACCGGAATCAATATCAGTATAGTCAATAAATAAATCAATTAATTTCATTTTTAAATCACGATTATCGTTGATTAATTCCTTCGAATAAAAACAAAATCAATATTTTATTTATATTCAAGTATATCTCATATAAGCAGTTCGTAATCCGATAAGATCTCTTACTCAATGAGTTATTTATAGTAACAAACAGATCGAGATCCATTATAATATGTGCTCGATTATAATGAATAGAAAACTATTCCTTATGTTAATTCTTATGTTCTCTACAAAAATGAATCTTAACACTTGAGATAGTTTATTGGGTAATGATTAACACTTAAAGTTTTTTTTTTTTATATTCGAATCTTTGTGAGGCTAGTTAAACCTAATAGGACTGATAGTTATTTTTTTGCTGATCATCGCAGTCGAATACTTACTTTAATCTGTTCATTCCACGATTGATCATCATCTTCATCATTATTATTGCCGCCACCACGCTTTGCTTCTAGATATTTTCTTACAAATAGAGTTTTCAGAAAACTTAATTTTTCGTGCATAGCTAAATTTGGAAAATCGTTTAAATCAAAATTATATTGTTTAAGTAATTTTCGTGCAGCTCGTTTTAAAATGTGCACATCAATATAATTTCCATTTAAATTAATTGAATATTGAGCTAATAAACGACGAGCAACCAGTCTAGATTAAAAAGAAGAGCAATGCTTATATCAATGCGAGCGTTTCCTCGGTGAGATTCTCATATGTAGAACAAGACTTATTGCATATGCTTACTGATCTATTGAAATTAAACTATCGATTGTTTGCAGTAGTTTTCTTTGAAATAGTTTATTATCTTCTACGATAAATTTTATAGTTTCCCATTGTGATTTTAATACCAATGGTATAATGATCTATTTAAAATAAATAATACATATTTTATCTTATTTTCGAGAAGCAAAAGAACCTTTTCAAGTGGTATTGCATCAGATTCTAACAATCTTAGAAGTTTTGTCATATGTGCAATAAATGTAATATCTTGATGTTGTTCAATTTGCTCATTTATGAAATTCGTAGCCATGGTTTGATTCTCTATTGCACGTAAATCAAATATATCAATGATTGCCTCTAATTGACTGAAAATACATCGCCGACAAATTTTTAATAGAATATTATATTTAATGGTATCATCTAATTCGATATTTTTATCGAAGAGTTTGATTTGTTTAAATTGTTCAATAAATGGTAAAACCATTTTATGTTTTTTACTATTTGTTGTACTTATTGTATGATCCAAAAACATATAAAGTGTTTGATATGGTGTAGATGATTGTTTAATAATATCAGTGAATAACGGTTGCCATTGTTTGTGCTCATCTTGACAATAGAATTTATATATTCGTTCATAGATTTCTAAATAATTACTAAAGCTATATCGAAACAGATGAATTTTTTGTTAGCAACGATCAATTAAACGTACTTGTAAGAAGAATTTGATTCTGAATAAATAGACAAATATATATATATATATATATCGATGAGAAAAGAAATGATTTTTTTATTTTCTTACGAGTACTCGATGATTTTTTCTGCTGGTCAATTGATACGTTTTTGTGATTTTTAATATGTTCACTATCATCTGTTGATGAATCGTTATCGAATAATATATTTTCATCATTATCTGTATCATCAGATTCGAAATTCATTTGAAAGAAAAATAAATCGTAAAATATAATTAAGTAGCGATTGATTTTGAAATATTAAAAAAGAAAGAAAGTAATCAGTCAAATATATTTTGCATTTATGGTAATGAATGGATCTTAAAATAGTAAATTAGATGGCGCTCTCTGTCTGACAGAGAATAAGAATTAACAATAAGGTTATAGTTTGACGAGTGCAAACGTTGCTTTCTCTCTCTCTCTCTCTTTCATCGTAAGAAAATTATAAAGCATGCAACACAGAAATAAAAAGAGTGTCATTTTGTTTCATAATAAACTATTAATAGCTACATTTCATCCCAATATATTCTTTTATTTACTATTCAGTCTCTAATCGTACTGTTTGACTTTCGTTATCGTAGGTGCGAGATCGATTCGTATTAAAATAAGATTGATTGAATCCATATGTGTTTAATTCATTTCTAGGGATGTGACAATACCAATACTACCCATATCAATACCAAATGGTATTGATCGTATTGGTATTGTTATGTATTGGTATTGGTGGGTATTGGTACCGATAGCAGGTGGGTGAAGGGAAGGCATACTTCTACACTTCTGGAAAATATCAAAATTTCGAAAATGTTCTGCAGCAGTTCGATTCCTTGACGCCGAAGACCTTCGGCGAAACTTTATACATAGTCGCTAGTTTTTCAAAATACCTTATCGTTACTGAAACTTTTCCGGAATTTTGATATTGATTATTTCCAGCCAGGATAGCGTATTTTTGAGAAACTAGCGACTGTATAAAGTTTCACCAAAGGTCTTCGGCGTCAAGGGATTCAAATGCTGCTGAACATTTTCAAAAGTTTGATTTTTTCCGGAGGTGCAGAAGTATGCCTTTTCTCCAACGGCCTGCTATCAGTACCAATACCCATGAATACCAACCAATGCCAATATCCCAATACTGTATTGGTATTGTTACAACCCTATTCATTTCCTATCGATAAATATAGGTCAGAAAATTCTATCAGAAAATGTGGACACCGGATGATTTTTTCGTGTTTGTTTTCATCGAAAATTTGTGCCCTACTTATATTAATCACAAGTGTGAAATCACGAGTACTTCTATGATCCTTCTCTTTAAAACGCTATTTCAAAATGCAAAGTTAAGCATTTTATTACTGAATCACGCTACTAGAGATCTGCCAGAAATAGATAAAAATAGTTCTTCTCATTACATAGAGATTTTCAAAAGAAGGTAAGCAGTAGCATTGAGACAAAAGAAGAAGAAAGAATAAAAATTTGAATTGACATACATTCTCATCTGTATTAGAGAAACTGACATTCGTCGGTGGAATTTTATTGAACATGTCGACGACCGATGCATATGTTACAACAGTATCAACAATCATGGGTCATATTTCATACTCCATTAATATATTTACAATTATTTTTGGTACGATTGGTGGTACTTGTACTCTGATAACATATACGGCTGCGCAATTTCGTCGAAATGCTTGCGTATTTTATCTATTATGTGCCAATTCGTTTCAAATGATTTCTATTATTGTACCTGTTTCAATTCGCGCGCTGGTTGGATATTTAGGAGATAATTTAGAACGGCAATCACTTTTCTTCTGTAAGTTTTGTTATTTTGCTAGCTTCACTTTACCTCACTTGGCTACATTATATATGTTACTATCGATTTTGGATCGATATTTAGTTACTTCTAGTAAGGCGAAATATCGTGCCCGGACTAGGGATGTAACAATACCATATAGAGACACATAAAGGTTGCCAATTTTCACAATGAAAATCTACCAATCTTTATGTGTCTCCAAATGGTATTATTACATCCCTAGTCCGGACCAAACGTAAAGTAGCACATCGATTATCATTTGCTACATTAATTATTGCCACTGCTTCCGATATACATATACTCGTATTTCAGGGAATATACAATAGGAAATGTCAAATTATTTAAGATAATATATATGAAGTATATTTTGCTATTCATCTAGTACTATTTATTTCATTACTGCCTCATATTCTTATATTGATTTTATGTCTCATTACATTTCTTCATCTAAAAAAAAACAAAAAATCTCGAATAGCTCCGACAGGAACTGTGACACGAAATTCACTGATGAACCGTTTCGAAGCACAACTCAGCACTGTATGTTGCTTTTGTATCTGTTAGAAAAAAATGACTTTTTCTATATAATTTAATTCGAATTTTTAGATTCTTGTTTCGCAAACTATCGTTGGTGCTATTTTCATCTTAATTCGAGTTTGCTCATATGAACATTCTCGTGACTCGTCTAATTTCTATGCAATATAGCTATCATATATTAGCTTCTTGTATTTATTTTCCCGTGTACATTATTGAACATAATTTATAAAAACAATAAACATTAATACTTATTCATTCAAAGGAAAACAGTGAAATTCTAAATTTACCATCGATTATTTAAATTAATTTTCCCCTACGATCAACTACATAATATGTTTCTTTCAACGAAAACGATATTATGTTATTTGATTGGTTTTCATGTCATATTAACAGAATTTTAATTTAAAAAAACGTACGGACAACTAGCCAACGAAAATCGCGAATCAATAATAGACGTCAAAAACTCAAATTTTTATACGGATTTCTTTTGTTGATAAGTTTATCTAATGCGCATTCATCTGGCAGCTAGAATCTCACTTTGAAGATCATTTGATATATATATGTAGTTTAACGTCAAACGACTGAGTAGTGTAGAATCAAATTTTAATAAATTCTATAGTGAATATCTAAGAATAATTTTTTTCACAATAATCGAAGTTCAAATTGTATTACACGTTTTTATTTATTTCTCTAAAATTTACAATGCTTCTAATGAAAGCACCCAAAAAAAGATATCTAGCAAACGACGAGCTCAAGAGTAGAGAGAGAGAGAGAGAGATTTTTAAAAAGTAACAATACTTACGGTTTTGCCAGCAAGATGACAAATAAGCACAGCTAACCTATCAATACTATTCTAAGAATAAAGAATCGCACCGAAGGAAGATGAGTAACGTCCTTAAAATATAAGTTAAGAGTATTTTAATGTCTACTGTGTGGAATATTTAATGTTCTCATTAATTTAAATTTCATTAAAGATTATTAGAGGCCGTCGACTGTATACTAATGGTAATCATAGTTAGCAGTTCTTTTTATTTTAATGTCAACGTGGATCTGGATGATTTAATAATATGAATCAAGAGATCAACTAGTGACTGCAGAATGTCTAAGAGTTAAAATCAGATCAACGATTGAGCTAAATTGAAAAGTACATACTAGCATCGTTCATAAATACATGTTTTTAAATTTTCTTTTTCTTGCGCGTAATTCGATTGACATGAGAGGCTCTTTGATTAGATTAATTTTTACAGGTTCTGAGCTAATCCGAGATATAAAGAATCGATTGTCTCTATTTACTCTAATTGTCTTCTTGGATTTTCTGTTCGTTTTTAGTCATTTCAATTTTTACGTATAAACATATTCTGGCTGATGTTGATCGCTAATTTTGAAGTACAGGAAATAGAAATGGTTTTTGTTGAGTTCGTTTTTACATTTCAAATATTTCGTCTTACCTTTATTGACAAAAGCGAAGATAAAGCCAACTAAATCAATCAGAAAATATTAATCGTTCAGATTACGAATAATTTATCGACAGTAAAAGTGAAGTAGTATCAATTGAATAATATTTTTCTTTAGATCTATTTGACATTTCAAGACACTATCTAATCGCTATCGTTTCTGTGAGAAATTCTAAGAACATAATGTGTGCCTTTCCGCCTTCTCAGTTTAATTACAATATTTTTAGGCTTCGCATTAAAACACTTCTTTGTAACAAATATGGAAAATGACTTGTACTTTGAGATAACATACATCAGTGATGAGAAACATGAGAAATACAGCATAAATAATACAGCGCCATCATCAATTCATTTTTATGTTATATAATCGTGCATTTGTCTTTAACCCTTTCCGATCGGATGTTGCCATTAGGCAATATTAAGCCATTAATTCTACAAGGGTTGAATTGTGTTGATGATAGCTGCTCGTTTGGCAACATATTGATGTATCCAGAAGAAAGACATTGTTTCATTAAGAAGACAAATGGCTCTACTTGCAATGCTCCAAAAAAGCATCAAAATCGAAAGAAATATATGTGAGATTTCAATGTCATCACGAATGAGATGTCAATTTTCCGTGACTGATATTGTTCATATTACATCACTGATAAGAATTATCGAGTAATCCTTCCCTCTCACCCCAAATCGGATGTTTTCGTTTAGCAACACTATGCCGTAAAAAGATAAAAAATCTCTTTGCCTTGGCCTTTTCTCATCGTATTCTATAGTATTCTCATGGTGATAAAACTATCAACGGAGCGCGGCAGACTTAGAAGTACAATGCATCGAATTAATGATATTCTCACTAGCACATAACTGCATTGTTTTTGTCATCCATCATATTTACAATTTTATATGAACGTCCATATTTGTATTTCAATTGATCTCGATTTTTCATTTTTTTTTTCTTAATAGAGATGCCTTTCGAAAATTTTCAAAGTGATATAAAAAATTGTGGATGAATCATACTGAGTAAAATTTATAATTTTCTTGTTAGAAGATCAATTGAATTGGCTACGCTCGGTACTCAATTAGCTATTATGAAATTATGTTTAATGTAATCGAGCAGTATAAAGTTAAACTAAATTCAAAGTGTCATGTCGACTCTCAGCTGGTGATCTCATTGCAACCTTAATTAAAGATAGACATGCACTTTTCTTCTATGAAATTTACAACCAACCTGGTCGCGTTTCTCTAAGTTATTAATATATAAAGCTAGTATACTCTGTACCATCAAGAGAATCATTATTTTTTCATAATTTAACATTCATATTCTTCATTTAGTCACATTGTTCTGAAGGTCAAAAAATCCTACTGTATGAATATCGCGTATAGCTATTATAAAAAAATCAAATAGCTGAAAGCATAACTCATTGTTATTGGTAGTTTTATTTTGTCAAATGTGATAATAGAAGTCGTTGTATAACAAGATGTTCAAAGTTCAATTGAAGAACTTTCATTTCATTGTATTATGTCAGCCATATGAAATCTTACCAAAGATTAGTTTCAAGCATCGATTCTTTCTGACTTTATTTGAGAAAAAACTGATTCACGATCAATTTTGATGTTGCTGATAAGAAAATAAAAATGTGTAATGTGATAAATAAGAGACTGATAGATTTTGTTGTATCTACGATCAAATTCTATACGAAGTCCAGTTCAGGAAAGATGTATTTAACAACGTTGTCCTTCGAAGTAATAACAGTCACTTCTATTCAAATGTCATTGCAGAACGGCATGACTTTGCATGGCATTTCAGTATTTGCTGATGTAACAATCAGAGACTCGATCAATGCTCTGTATTAATAACAAAATTTTTGAACATCAATTCAGAAATGATAACTCAAGACGCTCAAGCGCGACAGGCCACTCTGATGCGCAATTGCAGCTGAGTGCATCGAATAATTTATAGTTAAAATCATGCAATAATATGGGCTTGAATATAATGCGCATTTCATGTGGATGTCACTCTAGATTATCTATTCGTTTGTCATCAAAAATAAAAGTTTCAAAATAGTAAAAAAAAGAAACTCATTTTAGACAAACTACGGTAGTCGAGACAAAGTCTGTCAATAAATAAAGCTTGTCTATATATAGCTTATCATCTTTTGTTTCAAACTTCAAAAAAAGGTTTGACTCCAATATTGATTTAAGTCGATGTCTTTCTTCATAGAAAAAGCATCAATAAGCAATTATAGAAAATAATGAGGCTTGAAATCTATTCAAATAATAGGCCATCAACACCATAAATCAAAGAAAAACATGCTCTTTATGTTTTCTTCGTTTGTCTTTGGCAGCTTTTAATGATCCTAAAATTACTCTCTTGTTTGTGTTTTTACACATTAATAAAAGTAAAAATGTTTTTATAAAATTTGATGAATTTATCACTGATCGACAGTAGACAAAAAGACTTAAAAGTTTGATATTGAAATTCATAATAGTCCTCTTAAAAGTGATATGTGAGAAGAAGATTATTTTTCATTGTTAAATGCGAAAGAACATGAATACATGTTAACAAATCTCGTCCATTGAACGTATACATGTTCAAATAATATACGACTTTTCTAACTTAAAAAAAACTTGAATTCGGATCAATTACCGATTTGTTGAATTGTTCATTTAATTTTCTGTCGGTAGAATAAAAAAGCTAATTTTTAATTACAGACAACACGCAAAAAGTTCATTGGCGTATAACATATTTATGTCAATAGTCATTTGATTTCTTCTTCATATTTCATGAGTTGTGTTCGCTCATGATAAATACTACTATGTAATAATTATTGTTGCACCGATCAAACGAAAGAAAAGGTTCACTGACCGAATAATCACTTTAGTCAACAACATTCACACAATCTTCTTTTATTTTATTTTTTCTGTATATATTTTTTACTCGACTATTTGATAAAACAACGACATCAATGGTCAACCATAATATGAACAATGCCTGGCGTCTTCTTTGGGCTCTTATACATGAATGGTTCTCTGATACATTTGTTCGTATCTATGTTATGCGTCGACTACTTATTTCTCGAGCAAACAATAACAGTAATAATAATACTGGCAGGAATATTCAACAAAGTAAGTTGAAAATCTAATTTGTATAAAAAAAAAAGAAGAAATTCTTTGTATGATAAAAAGCAAAAGGTGCCTAAAGAATCGTTTGAATAGAGTCAACAGGCAGACATATAAATTGGATATAAATGAATCCTGTAGGTAAATGTTTGTTCTGTATATTTTATAAATTGATGAATGTCGTTTTTCGATGCTAAGTACTTTTTGTTCATACTGAAAATTTACCGAGATTGATTCCATGATAGGTACGATTGACTGTTTATTTTATTATGAGACGTCAATGACAATGAGTTCGATATTTTATGCCCAAGCAATAAAAAAAGAAAAGAAAAATCTCTGAATGACCTTGTATGAAAATTGAAAACGAAAATCTATTCATGGTCTACTACTGTATAAACAAAAACTAGGGAGAAAAATCTCTAAAGATTTTGTTTATTATCTTCAGGCAACATTGATGTGAAAAGTTCTGTGATGGTTCTTCTGATGTTTCGTTTTTTTTTTTGCACACTTTGTGTCTATACCAATCTGCACATATACGTACAACTTTTGTCGTTGCGAAAAAGAAAAAGGAGCGAAAGCGAATTTATCGATAAAGCCTGCGGTTAAGAACTGCTTGTGTGTATGTGTGCGTGTGTATGCTCGGTCGAACGTTGGCTGCGATTACAAAAAAAAGAAGAAGGAGGAGAATAGGGACAAATCGATAAGAAAAAGGAGAAGAAATGCAGTAGCGTTATTTCTTGTCTTCTGTATTCCATTGTTCATCATCACTTCAACCTACCATTACCTGTTTGTTCATTCATTTTCACTTTTCCTTCACTCACATTGATTTACAATTCGATTACGAACATAAACGAATAAGAGAATCAAAAGTTGGTATTTTATTCTTCACACATTCTACAATATCATCGCAGCTGATTCTGCTGTTGATTGATGTTCAAATTTCGACAGTTCACATTGCCATCTGACTCCATGTTGCATTATCATCGTGGTGCCTCTGTTATCAATACAGACATGGTGCCTATGGAGCAGCAGCAACAACAACCACGAGAACGTAGTCTATCTCCGGATAGTTTAGAACAACGTTTCTTTAAACATCATTTAATGCCAGATAGTGTTGATGATGATGAATCTTTCTTATCATCATCACCATCGTTAGTCGATTCAATTAATATTGATCAACAACAACATCAATTGAATTCAACAAAAACTATCGTTCATAAATTAACATCGAACGGTCTTCTTAGTACTTTATCGTTTATCAACGATAATGATAATGATGACGACGATGACGACGATGATATGGATGATGATTTCGATGAAATTCATTTTGATCAAGACGAAGTTAATTTACTTTTTTCTGACCCAGACGATGGTGTTCTATGTCGATTATCTAATGATTTAATTGATATGGAAGACGATTATGATGATGATGAGAGTGACGATTATTGTAAACGCACGCGTCCTATGTCTAATATAACGCCACCAAATCTAGTTATTTTATCATCATCATCATCATCATCATCGTCGTCGTCGACGTCATCTTCATCATCTTTGCAAGATCCACAACAGCTGTACTCTACTTATCGCTTTCTTGATCCCATATCTGAAGCTGCTAGTGAAGAAGAACGTCGGGCAGCTATATCAATAATTCGTCAACAACAAAAACATAAACATAGTACATCGTCATCATCATTATCCACAAGTGCTAATGGTCATTGTGATGGTGATACAACAACGAACGATGATCTTTCAACATTGAGTGACATTGATGAACAAAGTACATCGATCGATGAAAATTCTATTTTACAATCATCTATACTATTTCGCGATCAGCAACAACATATACATAAAAAAAGACGTCATAAAGAATTTCGTTGTCTAAGTTGGTCAACAAAGCACGAGAGTAAGTTCGCCTAACATATATATAAATCTATGCATTGATCGTTCGGATTAACTCGGTTAAAATATAAAATTTAACATAATCGATTTAACGTAAGTAAAAGTTACATACAATCGTATAGCACGTTAGGTATTCACAATTGATTTAATAGTTATAGCTATCATAATTGTATGTGACCAATGAGATTTGTTGATCATTTTTATGCATACCAAAATATAAATAATAGGATGTTATTACGTCAAGTTAACATACCAATAGTTACGACTAGTTCTTAAAATTCCAATGCTTTCATTATACGATCATTCGTTGAATTAGACAAACAAATAAAGACCATAAACAAAAGCTTTACATATATACAGAAGCCTAATCGAATTGATTTAATATTAAATATGAAATTAGCCAGTACCGATAAAACAAAAGATTTATATAAATATTGAGTTGTCAGTTGAAAGAATTGATCTCTATCTACGCCATGGTGTCAACTGTTCTGAATATTCTAATGCGGGTGTCTATCTGTCAGTTCTACCATTGATCATATCAGAAAATTCCACAGAAGAAAATGTTTGTGCACTAGTTGACAACTGTTCTAAGCATGAAGTCAAACCAAAAATAGATTTTTGTTCTTTCTTATTAATATTGTGACATATCCGAGGTTCTTCTTTTCTCTGCTCTCTGGCAGATATCTCTAGTAGATATACGAAAATGGCTCATCTAATTAATCTGTGCCTATGACTGTATATCTAACCATGTACACTTCGTTGATGACCTCGTTTTTTTCCTTCTTGTACATCGGGAATGATCTCATAGGAAAAGAACGAAGAAATAATCACTATGACATATTACGTTTCCTTTATGTTCTCTTATATTTTCTCTCTCGCTCTCTTTTCTTTGCTATATCTAACAATTTCTCATGGTACTTCTTGTTTATCCATACGATTTGCGCAGCGGGCACATTTCTTTTTTACATTTTCATCTATGGTTTTGCGTAGGATGAAAGAAAACGAGAAAGGAAAACTAGTTGGAGAAAAGCGAGGGCGAATAGGACATAAATATCTTGGATAACAGATATGTGCAGTTCTCACTAGTATTGTCGTCAAAAGAACAGGCAGGAGATATTTATATTATTTCTAGTAGCTTGCTTTACTTATAAACATTTTATCCAACGTATATTTTGCGTGCAAATTAAAGACAGGAAAAAAAGTAGAATAAGTATTTAAGAGTGCCACATTTGAGCACCTACTTAATTGAATCAAGTGAACAATGGCAGATTCAAATGAAGATTCGCGTATGTATTCATTATTAAAAACAGCAGTGTTCTTTTGTTTTTGCACTTGACTCGATTTTGTTTCTTATATAAAATAGCAAACAATTTGTAAGGTTTCTCTCAATTAGCAGTGAGTAACGAATCGATTAAAAGAAGAAACAATGATTTTACTAGACTATGCTATCGAAAAAATCTATCTGTAGACATATTTTGCTCGACGATATAACCTGTATGTTGTTTTCTTTTCTTTTTCTATTGACAGCAATCGATACCAGTGGTGGTGGTCCCGATGATACATTGGTGCGCCTACGTAATATAACAAAAATGTTTGGTTCCAAAAAACCCGAAGATGATGAATTACAGTTACAAAAGGTTGAAAAATTGGCACCAGGCGAGAAAATCAAAAATAGATTTGAAAAGTAAGTTCCATTGATTTACTTTTTTGCTTGAATAGATCGATAAATAGAAAAAGGAAAGGATAAAAACAAAGTTGATACCGAAAATAGACGAAAAACAAGAAATTAGGTGAGCAGCCACCCATGTGGCTGAATTACACAAGCAAAGAAGAAAAAATACTTGTATCGTTTCACATGAATAAATATTCGCAGATAAGTATAGCAACTGGTTTCTAATAAATCTATCATTTGAAAATGGATCCATCAATGTTAGCGTAAGTAGCTTTTAAGCTATTGACGAAACATCAATCTTGATATAAATTGAGGCGTATTTTTTTTACATTTAAATATCAAATCAGCCAATGACGTATATTTTCCTTTTCGTATTTTTTGTTTTTATAAGAAAAGAAAAACACTTGAATAAAAAACGGCGTAAAATATGTTGACCACAAAAGTACAGATAGAATTAGGTATTATTCGAGAGAGAGAGAGAGAGAAAGAAAAAGAAAAGTAAATGAATAACAAGACTTCTAATTTAGGAAGTCTTTTTTTAAGTAAATGTTTGACAGAAATTTAATGAGGCAAAGACCATATGAAGAAAGATGTTTTATTTTAACCATAATAGCTATATCATGATTACTTATTTTATAATAACATATTAATCTTAATTTCACATACGAAATATTGTTATTAAGACCTAGATTCAGTTCAGTTCATATGCCTAGAAAATTGATAACGCTATTTTCATCATTATTTATTGTTTTTTATGACAAGCATTGGCTTTTTCCAATTATTAATAAGCACTAATTTTGTTTTTCTTTCTTTCTACATTGATACTTTTTTCATAATTATAAAAATAATTAGTAGATATTATTAGAGTATTGTAGTGATTCGAAGTAAATCAAAATTTTTCATGATGTAGATTTGAAAATAAAAGTTCTTCCAACGGTGCTGAAAATGACGACGATGAAGATGATACACAATCAGCAGAATCTGATGGTGCTATTCGAACAACACGCAAAAAGAAACCACCAAGAGAACACGTAGGGACAATATTAGGATTTATGCTTTTTTTTTTTGTAAATTTGCTTTTGATAATGTAGGTTCCATACCATGAAATGGCTGAAGTTAAAGATAAATTCGAGAAAGGTTTAGTTGATAGCGAAAAACCCCGTGTAGAAAAACGTTTAGATGTTCGAGTGCAAAGTGGCCTGGCATCATCGAAAAAACAAGCATTTGAACAGGGTGAATTCGAACAAGAAACTGAATCACATGTCAACAAAGTCCAAATCGATGCTGATCTTGTTGCTGGCTTAACATCAGCAAAAAAACAAGCATTCGAACAACATAAAATTGATAATGATGCAAATCTGCCAAAATCCACTTTTATTGATGCTGAAGCATTTTCTGGTGCAACCACAGATAAAAAAGCTAAATTTGAAAAAGGTGAATTTGATCAAGAATATCATGAACATGGTTCAAATCGCGTACAAGCTGACGCTAATCTTCTTGTTGGTGCAGCAACGGAAAGAAAAGCTAAATTTGAAAGTGGCCAAGTATCGGAACGTGCAACAACGCCAGCACGTTCTGATGAAATAGCAGCTATGGTTGGAGCAGGTAATGCACAAAATAAACGTTCAGAACTCTTATCAAAAATTGAAGCTGAACAACAAGTACAACGTTCTGGTGATCGACACATCGATATTGATACTGAACATGGCTTAGCAGGAGCACGACGTGAACAATTAGCAACATTGGCCAATAGTGAATTTAAATCAACAGAAAAACATATCGATGTAACAACTGGTTTAACAAGTACAATTAAAGAACAGTATATGGCTGATACAAGTAAACCAGTAAAATCAACTGCTGCACCTGTTTCGGTCGAAAGTGGTTTAGCTAAAAGTCGTGCTACAGCATTTGAAAATCCCGAGGACACTTCTACAGTATTTAGTTTTAATCTAATAAAATGAAGACTAACTGTAAGTTTTGTTATTTATGCTAGATCAAACGAACAGTAGAAATCGATAATGAACTTCTTGAACGCGGTGTAGCCAAAGAACGTGTGGCTATGTTTAAAAATTTACAAAGTGGTGCACAACCAACAGCAAGTGGAGGCGGTGGAGACTCAAAATTACGTGTTGATGTAAGTGTTTTTTGTTTTTTTTTCTGTTTTACTTATTTAACTTGAGATGATATTTATTGTTCGTAAAAATTAAAGGATTTTCGATGGCACGTAAATGTGTGCCAACCTATAATAAATGGTTCGATTTTGAGAAGAAAAAGTCAACCGAACGTAGGTTTCTTTTTTCAAATTTGATTAATGGGGCTTTTCTTATTAATTCTTAAATAACAGAAAAAAGCTACTAACATAGGTGGGATTGCTTGCAAAAAAAACGTCATCCTAGATGATAATAATAATAATAATAATAAATAACTAATTTGCGTATATACAGACACACACACACATACACACACACATATATATATATACCATAAATGACAATTTCCTATGTTGTTTTCTTTTTAGCGTGTCGAATTCTCTGACACGCTTGTCAACATGAGTGTGAGCCTGAAGATAAAATCAACGGATACGAACAAAAGCGGTGTTTCCACCACCTCCGGTGAGGTACACTAAATGTGTATATTCCCAAAATATATATTTTACTTTTTTATTTTATATTTTTGTTCATTCGATTCATTTTATGAACATGTGTGGACACCCATTCATATGCGTGTTATTATCTTCAAATGTGTGCCTTTGTTATGTATTTGTGTGTGGGTGTGTGGGTGTGTGTGGTATACTGCTATAAGTAGATAAACGCTTCATCTTTGATTATTTTTCTAACTTTATCTTATTTTTTTAATTTTATCTCTTCTTATCTTTAATTTTAAAATGCATTATGTTTTCCTCTTGCTCTCAATGCACTGTTGCAATACTATAAATATTGATCTGGAATAAAAAAAATTAATTTATCGCCTTTTAATATACTCATATCCTTTCATTATATTCACACAACCTATTACTTCTCGATATTGATATTCGAGAAAGAGTTTGTATTTGCTTGTACATGCACCATAGTATACAGAAAACAGTATCAGATAAAAATAAAGAAAAAACAGCATTATTATTGAAATCTGTGCTATTAGTTTATACTACTTTATTGTCCTTCTCTAATTATGACTATTTGTTTGTCTGACATGTAAATAGTATATTTTATTGACAAGTTAAACATTCGAAGAGTTTTACTTATTTGCTCATGGGTATAAGTGATATATATGTTTTTACACATAATTTGCCTTTTTTTTCTATTCAAATAAAAAGAGAAACAGTCATAGTAGAGAAAAAATGACTATAGATATACTGTGCGACCATGCGACTCCTATATATGTATACGTATACACATGTGATAGACGGATTGTTTTATTGGTAAAGTCAACTTGCAGAGCTATAGAGTGATTGATATGCGTTATATACACGTATATTGTATTCGGGCATTGAACTAGAATAGATAGAAGAAGAGAGTATAGTTGCATAAGAGAAAAAGAAAAACGTGAGTAACCTTCGATCGTCAGCAGGCGAATGGATGTGTCCATTCATATATCCATTCTTTTCTTTTTCTTTTCTTTATCGAAATAAAGCAAAAAAAGGACCGAGTGCGAATAATTTATTGTCCGTTCTCTGTCGTTTAAAAGAAAGAAATGCAATGACTGCCTACGACTACTACTACAACCAACTACTATTACCACTGAGAAGAGACATTTGATTGAGCACATACATACATATTTATACATACATATATCAGAAGAGCTAAAGAAAAAACGGATGTCATTCAGAAGTCACAAAAGCAAGTACATGAAAACTGTGAGTAGTCAACTTGTATCATTTGTTTACCAAAAAGATAACTACCCATGTTGATTCCATTTTCTTCTGTTTTACTAACAAGTTTATAGATTGATTGTTTTTACTTTCTGTCTCATTCTCGTCTTTATTACAAAAACATGTTTTACTAGACAGAAATGTGGTGCGTTTGACTCACTTTCTTTTTCTCTTCATGTCTCTCTTTCGCTCTCTGTCGGAATCTTTTTTTCTTCTCTATTCTCTTTTATTTTATATGCCATTTTATATATATATATATATATTTCTATTTCTATTTCTATGTGTATATAGGAGAACGGGAACGTGGTTCGTGAAAGTGATAGGCGTGAAGAAATCTACTTTGAAAAGGGTCAAACAAAACAGCTTGTCGAACAGTGGAAAACAAAACAAACATCACCCGAACGAGATACGCCTGACGCCCAAGTAGTACGTGACGCTGAAATACTACAACAAGGTATATAATTATTATTATTATTATTATTCTATGTTTTTCTGTATACACCTACTTGAAGAGAAAAAGAGAATGAGAAACATATATATATATTTATAACCTTTTATACTAAAACGTGTATTTTAACTCATAGGTAAAGCAAAGAATCTTGTTGAATTGTGGAAAACGATGGATAAAGAGAATACACCACCTCCCGAACGACGTGGGCAACGTGCGATTACACCACCTTCTGATAACGACCGACGTTTACCAGCATCTGAAAATGTAATATTAGACATTATTTAATTGTTAATATTTTTTTCGATATACATACAGGATGAAGTGGCTTCTCAGAAACCAGGTTATGCCGACGATAAAGCTAATATTGAATCAGGTCATGCCAAGGCTGTCCGAGAAAGGTATAAGTTTAAAGTTTAGTTCTGTTTATGTTTGCATCTTTATCGACCTTTTGTTTTTTGAAATATCATCATTGCATGTCATTCTATATAGTGACGAAGAGCATGTTGGTATTGAGAGTCTTATCTCTATTGTTCATGACTTATGGAATCAGAAGACTAAGCAAGATGAGTAGGTGGCTGCTAGTATCTCTACGATTAATTTGAATTGCTTAGCTTTGATTTTTCTTTTTCTATTTGAATCAAAATAAAAAAGGCTACTAGCTAATTATATATTCGTTTTTTTTCTTTCAAAGACTTATGCAAAATGTTGAACAAAATAATACAACAACTACAAGAAAATCCTTGAAACAAGTCACACCACCACCGGATGGTGTTCGAAGGTAGAAACTATTCGATTAAATATACTAGAATTTAATCTAAATTCAAATTAGAATATCAACAACACAACAAGATACAGAACATAATTCAAGTGGTATTATAGAACAATACAATGATAGTGAAGAATTCGTACCAACTAAAGGTCAAGCTCAATCATTGAAAAATCGTTTTGCTGAATTTGAAAAAGATGCACTTAAAGTTGAAACAGCTTCAGCAAAAATAAAATATACACCAAAACGATTTGTTGTAGGTTTTTTATTATTACTATGAAATATGAATGAATAAAAGTCAACTAGCAATAATTTTTTGTTTTTTTAGGATACACCGGCACCAAAACAAGTCAGTGTTGAACCAGCTGTCGACCCAAATAAATGTTCTGTATGCCAGAAAACAGTATATGCAATGGAAAAAGTATTGAAATAGATTATGATGATTTTGTTTTTTGTATATTAATTATCTATGTGGTCGTTTCAGATCGAAGCGGACAAGAAAATTTATCATAAATCCTGTTTTAAATGTATGCATTGCAAATCGATATTAAAGTGAGTACTCGAGTAGAACCATCTACATTTTTCAAACTTGTTTTAGAGGAACATAATAAAGAATTCAAAATTCTCAACAATCAATCGTAGGCAGTTTTTTCTTGAATCCTCTCTGCCGTGTGTGATTGAAGAGCATGTTGTTTGTTTTTTGGATGTTTTTTTATTTTATTTTATATTTTGAAAGCAGATGTAATCAGCCAAGGTTATTTACTTTTTTCTGTTTTTAGGCTCGGAAATTTTACAGCTAACGATGGTCAAATCTATTGTAAACCGCATTTTCTTCAGTTGTTTGCTATTAAAGGAAATTATTCAACTGGCTTCGGTCTAAACGATCACAAGGCACGATGGTTATCAAATTCTTCTTCTTCTCCTTCATCTTCTCCTAGTAGTATATCCAATACACATGAGTCAGCAATGTCCAGCGAAAGTTAAATTCAGTTTTCTTTTCTGCTTATTTTGTGATTTCTTCTTTTTGGCCTTCATTTCTTTTTCTTCCTTTGCTTATTTATTCTTAATAATTATCACTAATAACAACAGCCAGGCAGCAAGATGTTTGTGTCACTTGTGATCTTCCTTTTTTTTTGTTGTATAAAATCAATTCCTTTTTTTTTGTTCTGTTCAAATGATTATAAAATTATATACATCCTTCTTAATCTCGTTTGCGCTATAGTCGCTTCTTTTTTTTCTTTCTCTCTGTTATTTGTCATCATGCAATATAGAAAAAAAAAATTAATTAAAACAAGAAAGTGTTCTTTTTATTTGTATTTTGTTTGCTTTATTTGTTATATTCTGCTTACACACAAAAAGATGAAATTTTTAATTCAGTTTTAGTGCCTTCATTAGTTATACAATCAAGAGCAGAAAAAAAGAAGTGTCACTGTTGAGCGAGCATAAATTAACTTTGTGTTGTCCGTGTTTTACACAAATTACTGTACTCTAGTTAATAGATCGAAGTGCAATTGCTTGTCAACTTTCACATATATGAAGTCATATAAAATATTAAAAAAATCATTTGAAACGAATTGTAATTATTTGACAAACCAGCAGACGTATTGGCAAGAAACAATATTCAATATAGTTATTTATTTTGAAAGAAAAGTCGGAAGTTTCTAGTTACGTATTAAAGAAATCTATTTGTGCACGGCAAACTAATTATGAAGGCATACATTTCATATGATCTAATAGTTTTATGAAGTTTCTTTGAAGTAGATCACAACGGTTGTAATTTCTGAATTAGAAAAAACAAGTTCTCTCAAAATTTTATCATAATTAGACGTAATTTATGTTGATCTATAGCTAATGAGTACTTTAAGAGCAAATTTTCATCATTATACTTCAAGGAAAAAGAATCTTTTCAAAAGATTTGATAAACTAAATGCTCGATTCTTCTTTGACTTATGGTATCATCATATTTTATTTGAATAATCGAATTGATCTTACTAAGGGTAACTTTGACGTATCTGAAATATTGATGACTCGTTGAAACATCTCAATTTTGTATTCTAAGAATCGTGTATTTTATTAAATTAGACTGAAATTTCATTACTTTTAAGTTTCCGACATATCTCACACGTAGGTAAATGATTAATTAGACTGTTCAAAAAAAGTTTTGTGTGATGCTTTCGTATGGAAACAACACCGTAGAGAAAGTCGTACGATCAGTGTACAGGAAGAACTATTCGTGCAAGAAAATAAAATCAATCATGTAGTTAGTACGAATTTATTTGCTCAATGAGAGATTAGCAAACTCAATGATAGTCAAGAGAAAATTGGATGTTCAATATTGAAGTAAAAATATTTACGCTAGAAATCTTAATTTTTCTTCCGATTCATTATATTATCATTGAAATAGAAACGAATAGTTGATGTTAAACTAGCTACTGTCATGTAGTACAATAAAATACTGTATGGCAAATGACAATGACAAAATTATTAATACTTTATTAATTGATATGAAAAAGCTGATAAAATATTAATCGGACATTAGCGGAAAAATTTTAAAGCAAGAAAATTATACATTTACTGAAAACGATATATATAGGTTACTAAAAAAAAATCAGTTCATATGTATCACATTTTGCGAAAGAAAATGTTTACTTAATAGTTGGCTTATTCATTCAAACTTCAATTTTTTTGATTCACTTGGTTGTTCTTCCAGCCATTTTTGATAGATCAATGCACGCCGTTCAAGATCAGAATCAAAAGGAGGTAAACCTTTATATTTAACAAATACAAGTTCATAAGGGTCATGTCCAATGCCATCAACAGATCGGTCAACAAATATTGGACTAACTCGATTATTACATGCCTCTCTTTCTTTTTTACGAAAATCCCAACCTTGATATTTTATTTGTAATGATGCTATTTGATAATTAGCATGGAGAATAAGTTGACTTGCACCTATTTCACCATTGAAAACAGCATCACTATAATCGTTTTTACAATTAAATACTCCTTGTTTTTGATCAGTTAATATCGATAAACCAATTCGATCAGTGACTAGCAAGTAGCTTTGTACATGTGGTTTATGTTCACAATTAATTGTTGAACCTACAAGTTTTATTTCGTCATTCAAACGTTTAGTAAATACAGTAAACCACCACATATGTTCATCATCAAAATAGGCAGCAAAATAGGGTCCACGTATTGATGCATTCATAAAGATAAAGTATTTGTATAAACTTTTATTGATCATGTTTCGCGATAGAAACCACCCAAAAGTACCAAAATCGTAGCATTTGTTTTCATGTTGAATATAATGTGCATTGGGTGGAAGCGATGGTAAACGTGATTGATTGACTGGTTTTTTACCGACTTGCTGTAAAATAAAATAATAATCAGCCGGTTGTGATGGATGAACACCATAGCGAATAAAAAATTGAAGATTGCCTAGCGATTGTACATCTGTATCTGCCCAAACATAAATAACTAAGACTCGCCCAGCATCAGTTGATTGTGTTGATCTTAATTTTTGTTTTATTGGAATCGTACCACTACTTGATGATGATGATGATGATGATTGATTTGATATGTATGAATATACAATAAAAATATATGGACATATTAATAAAATAAAGTGAGTTGATCCATATCGTCGTGAATAATCCATCTCTGAAAAAGTGAGAACTTTCTTACTTTATTTTTCTTTATTCCGAATTTATCGAGTATATAATTATATTACATGAATAGAACTGTTTCGAAGTGTACATGGTTTTAGTAAATGGAGACTTTATTTTTAATAAATTACATATAATTATCGGTTTTTAGTGCAACAAAAACTGAATGTAAAATTTCTCCAATTCATAATTACAAAATGCGAAAAAAAAGAGAATCAGAAAGAATATATTTGCATAAGAAGAGTTTTACTAATAGAGAAAATTATTTCATGTCTGTATACTGTTGAGAATAGGTACTTAAATTTTACGGTTCCAACATGTAATTTAATCAAATAGCTTTATTTTTGCATATATATATAGACTCAATGTTTCTAATCAAGGTTTTTCATTGTTAAATTATATTACTATATCATAGTGTAATTAAAAGTTTACTTAAAAAGACGATATGAGTTTACACATATGTGATCTCTAGAACACAAGCAATAGGAATATTAAATTGTATACGAACTAATTCTGTAATGTGAAAAAGATGCGAAGCGCATCAATGATATATCTGATCATATATGATAAAACTATTGTTGTATGCGAGTTCTTGCATAAATTTATATGAAGGATTCATTTCTAATTCATGTTAATTGCCTGTTACGGAGAGGACAACTAATAGAAATATCAATAAAAAAAGTATTTATATTTGATTTTAACTGATTATCGATAGAACTTCAACATAACGAAGCAATATCGAATTGTGTAACTAAAAAACAAAACCTAAGCGAAATCCACGGCAAGAACACACATATTGCTTGTCAGAACATATTTGATGTTTCTTAAACAGTAATTGGTCGTTTGTAGGATTGATCCTAAGAAACTTTTGGGCATAAAAAAGCTTAATATGCCCTGGAAAATATATTCTATGATCAGTGATATAGAACGATTGTGAAATTCATTATGAAGAGAACCCTATTAAATAGACTATCAGCATGTATGTAATGAATTTATGATTCCTTATCTATTATCAACTGTTTTTCACATTAATCATAGCCAACATTTGACAAAAATTGTGTTTAAAATTGCTTGATTTCTATCATCAAATAGAAACTTCAAATCGCATGGTTTGTCGGTTGATAAATTAAAAAGCAAGGCAGAAAATAAACTCTTAAGTTATACATCGTGAAAGTAAGAGAGAAAGAAAAAAAAGAAAAGAAAAGAAAAGAACTAATAATAGTCTATATTACTGTTGCAATTTGTGGCTTCTAAACAGTGTTGGCAGCGAAGAAAGCAACTAGTCGTATTCAATTATCAAACCCTTGTTGAATCGACACTGTTTGCGTTATGTAAACGTTGGTGAGTTATGAATGCCAGGGGGGGGGGTTTACGGCATAACGTCCCCTGTATTATGTGCTGATACTAATTATGCTTGTACATATATTTTCTCAAAATAATTTCTTAATNGGTTAACCGTTGGTTTTTACGCTGTAAAGTCGCTAAAATGGCTTAAATAACCGCGGTTAACCGATTTTTATAAAAATTGACCGCGGTTAACCGACGGTTTTCGATCGATTTGTGCGACATGGGTAGCTTGTTACTTTTTTCCCTGTTAGTTGGTTCTATTATAATCAACTCCTTTTTCTCTTTTTTTCTTCTACGTGACTCTAAAACTTCTTCTGGAAGTCTTGTGAAATCGTACAACTTATCCTTGTTGTATCTACTGTTTCATTGATTAATTCTAATCTATTAAATAAATTAGTGAATTCTCATTCAAGTTTCATTTTCTTATTTACTTCATCTTGTCATTTGCCGTCATTATCATTGTGGCATTTGTCAATACTTAAACAGTCGCGCCTTCACCTAAATCTCAATCGTTAAAATAACGACGTGACAGGGGATACAATTAGTTTATTACAATCGAGCCGCATCAATTTTTTCATAACTTTTAGTAAAACATTTAAACATCTCTCAGGAATATCAAGAAAAACTGAGTTTCAAATTGATAAGTTTTACGTAAGATTATCGCTATGATAGTAAAGAACTGTGAAATATACGTAAAACTGCTCTCCTATTTTAAGATACGATAATGGTGGAAGCCCATGAAGTTTTTATAGATCTCAATTATAAATATTGGTAGAATCCAATGTTCTTGTTGCAAACTATGAGAAATGAAAAGCAATCTAAAAAGCTTCGCAATAAACTGATCTTTTTCAGAAGTGTTGTTTTACGAAGTTTCACGATCAGATTTGCAATTCCGTTTTTGTGCTATATGAGAAGAGGTGAAATTGTCTTAACTTATTTTTTCTCATTAACAAAATAATTTGAATTGATTTTTCAGATAATTGCATTAAATAAATCTCCTAAATGATCTACTCATTTACAGAAATTTTCTTTCAGTATCCTAGCTGACTCGAGAAACTTACATATTGGTAGAACTAAATGGCAGTTACATTTTGGTCGGAAAACATTAAAATGAATCTCACTTTCACTTTTCCATTCTTGTATGAGGAAAGAAAAAGCAAGAAATAGTCGTAGTTCTGTCAACTAGAAGGGAATTTTTTCATCATTATTTGTTGAGACGTTTTTTTACTAAAAGAATAAAAGAATAAGAAAATAAAAGAAACAACACTCATTAATATCTCGCCATGAGAATCGCGAAGAAAAAGCAGTGAAACACGTTAATTTATATGAGCCAGTTCACGCAAGCCACACCCGAACCAGCTCAAACCGGGTCATCCGATTTTGCTTAATTTTAGGAGTGTCAATTTAGCTCATTTTATTTAAATTTAATAAGTTGTTTGGATGCATACTCATCATTGCTATGAGGAAAATACGTGACTTTAACAGTAGTAAATACTAAATGAGAGAAGAACCACCTATTTTAGGTTAATATTTGTACATAATTGTCAAAAAATTTCTCTACTGATTTTGTAGAATCCGTTATCTTTCTTCTTCAAAATACTGGGATATTCATAAAAATATATTCTATAGCACAACTCGTAGAAGAACGACTAGCTTTAACTGTAGAAATCAAGAAACATGCTCAAATTTGACTTGAAATAATAGCAATCAAGTCAAAAACTATGTTTATCTACTAATTTTGAAAATTCAACTAATTTGAATTTGAAACGAGTTAATTTTAATTTTTTAAAATTTATTTCTCGATTTAATAATTTTTTAAAATTTAGATATGACACACCTACTCGATTTGATACAAGTTGTAGAGTGAAGAGTGAAGAGAATTTTTACGAAAGCTGTTTTGAAAAATACTGAACTCTCGAGTTTTTATTAGTATTTTACCAAAAGGTCCAAAAATGAGCACTTTTATCGAGCTTATCTTCATGTGGCTATATCTCGGAATTGGCTCTTTAGAATGAGCTGAAATTTTCTGCACTCATATAACTTAATGAGTCGTATATAGACCTGTGACAGGCCAGAACTGAAAGCTGTACTCGTATTTCCTAACCAGTTCTTTTTAAAAGAACTGAACTAGTCATCCATTCTCTCTCTGTGTAGAAATATCCAACTATTTTGCGATATAGACTAATATAATATAAAAATATTATCTATGTATCTCTGAAATAATACACACAGTTACCAGTTGTCGAAAAAAGAACTGGTGATACCCACCCCCCTCTTATAAGAGACCCCCCGGAAGAAAAAGTTTGTCCCATATAATAGAAGTCCCCCTTTAATTAATTAATTTTTTGCTAATTACGAACTTTAATTAGCGTTTTCCCATCAAAATATGCCTGATTCTTAGCGTTTTAAGCTGGAAATATTAAGAGAATGTGTTCACAATTATAATGACACCCTTAAAACTCTAAAAATCCTGATGGAAATCCTGAAAATCACCTTATATTTCTGGAAAACCTTTTAAATTAAATACTAGGGGGAAATGTGGCTCTTAATACAAGACCCCCCTGGAAAATTTTTACGCTGGAACATAATAGAAGACCCGGGGTCTTTTATTGTGGGAGGGGGAGGGGTTTACTGCGCATCTCCCATTCAATGCAGTTGACGATGCCACATGCGTTGGATGCAAACTCGTCTGTAAAAATGGATGGGGCTTAAACATACACCAACGTACTTGTGTAAATAAACAAATCATAGATATACACAAGAATGCTAGAAAAGAAGAAAGAAAGAAAGAAAGAATACCCTTGCCTTGCGGCTACCTTTCAGTATAGGGTGCTGTCCGGAGACAGTTTCAAGAGCCCGATATTTTTCCTACAACTATTACTAGCTGCAGCTCTGGACAGAAGGCCGGCCTGACTCAGAGTTCCTTCCGCTTAATTACTTAAGCTTCCCATGCATACTGACTAACCACATACTATCCATGAGGATATTTTTATGTATGTCACATGTAATCAGCGTGCTATCGGATGGGTGATCCGAGACAAAGCAGCCGTTAGTAACTTGTCCAATGTTACTCTATGGATGATGGCGCCGAGGTTTGAACACACTATCTTGTGGATATGTGCTAGAAAAGAAAAGATGCTAGGAACACGGCAACATCTGACTATTTCATGAAATGTGTAAATAATAGATATGCTATTCAGGAACGATAAAAGTCGATATATCTGTCCAGATAAAGATTATGGTAGGTTGCTGAAATCATAGTGTCCTGCAGCAAATGTAAAAGCGTGTGCAACATTGTAACTGGAGGAACAAGGTGTGCAGGTTTAATGACTAAAGTTTACAAGCGAGTACTTGTGAGGTATGACGACGATTACCGAAACCAGATCCGCTTGTGGTCTGGAAGTCTCAGCCTGATGGATATGGTAGTGCCTCATTTGCAACTGGTAATAATCCTATGAACAAGATCCAATCGTAAAAAACTATACTTTATGTGTATGTCTTTGTGTAGTTCTGGATGTTTGTGTTTTTGAATAGTCCTCAACGTGTTGCTGATCAACTATGTTTGTTCTTCGCCTAAACCGGGTTTCCGGCATTGGCATTTTCTTCTTCTTTTTTCTAGCGCACTTCTATCATATTCAATTGACATCTATATTAGACAGAGATATTCACATATAACTCAACGAACCATTCGAGCAATAGATTTTCTTAGTACCGAAGAGCGGTTTAAGATAAGCTACACTCACACGCTACACACAATAGTATGTGTAGCTTATCATTTTTATTTTAACCAATCAAATTGCGTTCCACATAATACCTATTTTTGCTTGGTACTTCACGAGTCGATTGAGAAAAAACCCACTGATGTGAGCATAAAGGGACTAAGTATTAATGCTTATATTTCATTCATTTTGTTTTTCTCGCTAATTTGATAACGAGACTTTGACATTATCTTTGATTAAAATAATGTGCGACACTAAGATAATCATTGATCAAGAGACTCAACAGTTGCTAATCGACAGCACAGCTAATCTGATTAAAAAAATTCAAGAGGATATCAAAAAAGACACGGAACTCTCTGAAAGAACATATGAAACTTGCGACAATATATTAATGCAGGCAAGTAAGAAATACACGGAAATACAGATGGATTTTCTTGAAGAAACGAAAATTCTTATTAACAAAGTAATAGGCAATCCAGAGAAATGTTATCATAAAGCCTGGGTGCACCTGATGGACATATACGTGTCAGCATGTGAAAAACTGGCTGCTCCGATTATGCAAGTGGTGAATTCTGTGGCCATTGAAAGTTAACGGTTCAAAAATAAATATCGATTATTTATTGCTGGTACTGTTACTTGTTCCGTCGTTAGTACAGTGCTTGCTGGAGTTCTAATTGTCCATTACTTACCTGCATTCTGTTTTACGTTTACTGCGGGTGGGCTGGCTGTGGCAATCGGTGGGCTGATTGTGGCAATTGGATTAGGTATTAGTTGTGTTATCGGAGCGATCAACTGCTCACAAATACGTGCTGTGTATGATCGATGTGTCACTGAGTTAAAAACATTGATTATGAAATACATGCCAGCGTTGCTCGGTAAGTCGATCGATACTGTGACCAAAGAACAGTTACACCAAGCAATCAAAGATGGACTGGACGAATTCAAAATAAAGGAAGATATTTGGCTCGATAGAGATATATTAGAAGCATTACAACGTCAAGTGGATCGTAATCTGGCAAGACTAAAAGAAAGTATCTGATGTGTTGAAGTCCATCATTAGTACAAAATTTCTGTCATCTATAATCTTGTCAATAGAAATCTTTCTGTCTATAATCACAAATGAAGGGTGTGATTTTATTAAAAATATATAAAATCAAAAGCTAGTAAGATGCATTTCATTTATTGCTAAAGTAATCTTACGAATTGCTAATGATTTGAAGGATGATGATATGGACAGAATGTTTTCCCGGAACTGTTTGGTTCAGTTGGTGCGGCGATGGTGCAGAGTAAACGGCAAGAGGCTTAACCTTTGAGCTATTGTGGTTGGTGTTCACTTTTTTTTCGAATGATTAATATTTGGTATGACTGTTAGACAGAATTGATTTTATCGCCACTCTAGTGAAACATCTTGTAAGTAAGATCTTGAAATCTTGGGATTGGTAGGTAAGATCTTATCAAGATCTTTAAAAGATAATTCGCTTGTTCAGATCTTGTCCTATCTGATAAATCTGTACCT